>VZTJ01000986.1:690680-759846 GCA_013397795.1 Orthonyx spaldingii | reverse complement strand
CCGCAGCGGGGTAGGGAGCGCCTCCGGCCGCCGCCGCCGCCGCCCGAAGGCCCCCGCGCCGCTGCCGTCATGTCGGGCTCGGAGCCGGCTCTTCGGCCGAGCCCTCCCGGCAGGCAGGGCCCGCCTGGTGCGCCGCGACACCCGCGGCTCCCCGGGACCCTGCGCGGGGCCGGGTGTCCGGGNGGGCACACGGCCGGGTCCGCAGGGACCTGCCCGGGGAGCCGGGGCACGGGGCAGCCGCGGGCAGGGCCGGGGCAGCCGCGGTGGAACAGAGCCCCGGCGGAGGGTTCGCTAAACAGACAGCGGGGCTGCTGCGGTCCGGGGAGGGGGGCAGGAACAGAGTTTCATTTGCCAGTCTTCTGTTTTTACGCGTAATTTTCCTTCTGCCATGGATGGAACAGGGTGCTGAATGTTCTCACAGCGTCGCTAGTGGCATATGAACTGCCTTTGGACATTGTGGCTGTTCAGCTGCAAATAAAAGGGCCTTTTAAAAATGCCGGCCTTTTGAAGAACCAAGATCCTGCCCTTATGGACGCTGTTAGAAATCTTGCTATAGTTTTTAAGATTTCTCTAATCCTGAGTAGAAACGCTTCTGTTAAAACAGGGTGTTGTGTTTCTATCAATAACAAAGGAAAATTGGGGTCAATGTTATTTATTGGCATCTTTCAGTGAAAATGGCTTTTCTTGAACTTTAGACACACAAAGAAAATACTCTAAATTTGGAGAAGTTACCATTTAGGCCCATATTGTGTGAATGTGGGCGATAAACTGACTTTCCTTAATCTCTTATTCAGTAAAACTCATATCATCAAAAACGGGGGACATCAAAGCATTATTAGGGCCAGACTTTGTTTTATTTTGTGAAGGTTCATTTGTAAATATTCGATAGTCTACAAACTTTGGGAAAGCAAAGGCCGCTCATCTAAAGTTTTAACTAGAGAGGAAGTAGGTGTGATGGGGGTAATAAAAGGAGGCGAAAAAAGTTAGAGTGAGACCTACTATAAACTTAAATTACCACACAAATTAATCATATCTTGCTTATACCATGGGATTTCCCACAGAAATGAGAATATTTGCTTTAGTTACTACATCAGTTTAACTTCTTAGAGGTAAAATGTTAAGACGTTTTTTACATTTGGGCTTAGTGCAGAGAAATAACAACTGCAAAAGATGGAGTAACATAAATTCTGTTCAACCTTTAAGGAGTGTGTTAATACGTTTCTGCAAGTTTTTTAGTTTGACTTGGATCTGGAATTGCACAAAATAGGCAGGGATAGTGGAGACAGGGCCTTAAATTAAAAAGATTTCTTTCTTTGTGGTTGAGCGTGCTGAAGGGGGCAAGGGCAGGATACCTGCTGAGGCTTAGGTGCAAATGTGGAATTGAGGAGGACAAGAGGACAAGAGTGTTCATAAGGTTTGGTGATCTCCAGCTCTGTACAGTGCTTGTGAGTGATCTGCCTTTTGAATTAGTAACCTTAGTGGGGCGCTGGTTCTATCTGATTATGGAGGTGTGCAGTGTATTGTAACTGGAGAACAGTGAGTGCAGTTCCTGTAACGGAGTGGTGTGGTTTGAGTAATTAATAGACCTGGTAGTGCACCCTCAGCCACAGAATTTTTGAAAAATTGTTGATGGAAAAAGCAAGACTTGGAGACAAATGGAAAATGCTGTGTGTATTTATCAAAGGTATGTCAAGTTGAACTAGTTCAATTTAATCTTTCAATAATTGATTTTGTGGACATAAGAAATTAAAGTGACTTGTCACTGAGCTTTACTAAAGCTGCAGGTGCCACAACGAAATATATTAAAATTCAGATAAAAGTGATTGAAAGAAGGAGATAAGGTAGTGGTGAAAAGAGGCATGGAGCTGTAAGGTGATGTTAGTGGAGTTTGTGATGAATTGTTTTTCAGTGGCACCAGGTGTTCAGTGTGGTACTGAAACCTGCCAGGGAGGCAGCGTTAGTGAGTGCCCACACATGGGAAGTTTAGTTGTGTAGGAAGGACTGGAGAGTGAAGGGTTATGAGTTAAAGTTGAAGAATTCAAAGTACAGTGACAGGGTCAGGGTAGTTCTTCTGAACTTCTGAAATCTGGTAGGGCCAGCTCAGACTGATGCAGGTGCACAGTGTGATCTCACCCTTCCCGATCACCAAGGACTGCAAAGCAGAAACAGCAGAGGAGGAAATTATCCATGTGGGAGGAACCCAGCAGAGAAGAGAAATTGATGGATAGCATAAGGCCAAATGAATTAAAATGACCGGCTGGTTTATTAAACTGTAGTATGGAATTTATCTACTCATCTGTGTATGGCTGTGTTTTGGACTAGCTTTACAACAAGGAACAAAAGCAGGTGACAGTGAAAAAATAGACTGACCTTTAGTTGTGGACTGGTGTGTGTGTACATAACCTAACCTGGGGAGAGCAGCTCACCAGTGGGTTTAATGAGCCAGAGTGAACTATAGCCAAATCAAATATGGTGAATATTCTGCCTATTGTCAACCCTTAGTTCATTAAGCACCTTTCTGTGTGCCTTGAAGGATGGGACTGGCTATGCCAGTGTGCTTTTCACAGGTTAGACAGTTAGCCATTCTAATATGAAGAAGGATTTTAAGACGAAATATGTGTGAGTTGAGGGTTAAGATGAAGCTCATAGTTAGCATCTACCAAATTGTCTTACTGCTACTTTGGAAGGAGCAATTACTGGAGTCTCAGATGAGAGAATGAAACAGGCAGATTCTGGATCAGACCCTGTGTATTATACTAGTTATGTTTTACATGTTCACTTACTTTGTGTTTAGAATTAGAGCATTTTTTGCACTTCTTTAGGAAGAAAAGTATTTTTAACATGTGCAATTGTTGACCAAGTTAGGCAGAGAAGACCTGAGGACAGTTGTGGCACATTGAAGCAAATTCAAAGTTAATGACAGTAAAGATTCAAGTACTTGAAAAGGTCGATTTGACAAGATCAGGATTTGGTCCTACCTGGCCTGGTGTGAGTACATACTCTTTTTGCATTAGAGGAATGCAAGCAAGACAGAAAAAGGCCTAAGTTCTTAGAAAAAGTTTTATGGTCCTGTTTCATATCCAGTCAATTTCAACAATTGACAGTTTTAAGAACCGTCAGCTACCCTTCTTTTGTGGATTCTTATGAGTTGCTTTTTCAGCCAATGACATATTCTGTGTGCTTGAGCACTCTGCCACTTGTAGAAACTCTTGGTTCCTTTAACGTTCATCCCAGTCTCAACTTATGCCAGAAAATCTATTTCTTCTTTTATGCCACTGCATCAACATACTGTTCTATGAATTAAAGATCAGACAAAAAGCCTGAAATACAGACAAGGAGTATCTGAAAAAAAAGAAAAAAATCTGGAGAAAGTGGGAGCAGCCTTTGGGGCCTGCTTTGTACGGTTATGCTGACACACAGCTGAACTTTACAGGTGGGCTTTGTACAGTTGCTGTAACCCAGTTATTGCCATACAGAGCAGAGCATCTGCTGGAATTTGGAAGTGGCAGAGACTCATGTTAGAAGAAATTATTGTTTTAGGGGATAGAATCATTATTTGTTAATAACAGTTCAGATTGAAACACTTTGAAACGATGTGTATTCTGATTGTCACTGTTTCCCTTAGTGAATTCAGTATGGCAAGGCTTCAGTGATAGATGAAGAGAAACCAATTTAAAGTGATAAATTGGTTTTGTACAAGTTGTCCAAATAGTGGGTTTCACATTTAACAGGAAACTTAAGTATGTTTTCAGTTAACTCTGTGTTTGAGCTTTTGTGAAACCCATGCTATCTATTTTAATAATTGTGCCAAACTCCACTAATCAAAGTACATTCTTTTACAACTGTTGTTGAATGCTTTTAGTGGACTAATACAAGTGGATTTGTGTTTACCCCTATTCCAGGGGTAATTTACAGGCTTAATGTTGCCAGAGTACTGCACGGTTGTGGTAGCAACTCAAGGTATCAAAATGTTGTGCTGCAGAGTTATATCTCTGTATACACAAAAGTACTGAGGCCTTCAAAAATATGCAAGGATTGAATTGTCTGCTGGCCTTAAGACAGTGTGATGTCTTTCAAAAATTACTGGGGAAAAAGAAAGTAGAATACCTTCCTCTAGGTAATGTTTATCCAAAATTTATTTCATTGTGCTTCCTGGAAAAACTTGCTCATGTCCATCTTGGTGCAGTGCTGTCCTTAGCCCTCACAATCTCAAATAAAAATGGTATTTTAACTTTTTGTCAGTTTGCAGCTTCATTATAAGTAAAAGCTATTAACCTCACTCCTAAGGATAGTTTTAATTATCTATACTGTGTGAATTTGAGTTTAAGCTGAATATGGCCTTTATTTGCTTTAAATCCTCTCCCCTGTTTTGGTTATGGATGGAATTGGTGGCCAATATGTCATTAACAGAGTAGCTTGATAATCAGTTCTGTTATGCAACTCTCAAAATGGGAAAAAAAAATTATTGGACTTGACTTTGAGATCTACATTTTTTTATTTGTTATTCAGATGTCTAGAGGCTGGCTTTATTTCCACTGAATCAGTAATGTCAGTGCTTCTCTTGCCCCTGTACTTACATTCCTAGCAGTAACAGTTGTGACTTGCTGTCCGTCCTCTGGCAGTTTTTCTGTAGGCATGGAGGAGGTAAAAACTGAAATGCAGTTGTATCTTTCCTGTTCTTCTCTTTTGATTCATTTTCCTGGGTTATAGAAACTGGAAAAGTTCTTTGTGGAGATTCTTCTACTTTTTTAAAGCAAACTTTTACTTTTTTTGTCTACTTGTAGATAACTGGATCATATGCTTGCCTCATGCATGGAACTGGCATGTTGAGATAATAAGGCATCATGCTGTTCTGATTCCCCATGGTTTGATTTGTTGGCATCTTATCAGTCATAACAAAGTAGTTACTAGATAAATAGATAAGATTGTCTTTTTTTTTTGTTCTGGTGAAGGAGAAAAAAAATGGAATCTTAAGGAAGTTTGGAATAATGCAGTCAGTTTTCTCACCACTTTTATCAACACTTGATTACAAAAATACGAAATGGAGAGCAGTTTGTTCAGAAATGAAGACACAATTGTGCTTCCTGTTTAGGAAATTATAGTGAAGTCCAAAAAGATTTAGGTTTGTATATTTTATAATGGTGAACCTTTTGCTGGAGCAAAGTACAATATATATTGGTATAGTAGAGTAGTAACTACTGAATTAGGAGCAGAAAGAAATGGAGGTTGTAGAAAACTACTGTGGAGTGAAAACTGAGACGTGCTTCTTTGCATTAGGAGAGTTTGGTATCACTACCGTAAAGGTTAAAAGAGGCAAGATTATTTTTTCTTGAGGGATGGTAAACATTTTAAAGTTGTGTATGTGACTGTTAGTGGGTGTTACTTCTGCTTTATAATTCCCCTGTAATACATACATATATATGGTATTACATGGACACCATTTGCAAGTGTTGGCTTCTTAAACCCATTAAACAAACAGTCTGACCTCAGTGGTTGAAAAGCAAACACGTGCACTTCTTTTGGGAATCAGAGGGTGTTTACAAGGATGTTCCTACTGAAATAAAAGATGCAGAAAGAAATGTTTGCCTTTCTCTTTCCAGGTTTGCACTTTGTTTTAGACATCTGGGACCATGTTCTATGCCCACTTTGTCCTGAGCAAACGTGGGCCGCTGGCCAAAATCTGGCTGGCAGCCCACTGGGATAAGAAGCTGACCAAAGCCCACGTTTTTGAATGTAATCTGGAGAGCAGCGTGGAGAGCATCATTTCCCCAAAGGTATCTGTTTTACACTAATGTCACGTTACCTTGTAGTGAAAAGAACTTGTCTGTACAGGTGGTACTTTCTGTGTGGGTCACTGTTCTTAATGTTGGTATTTTAAAGGGTGGGAAGGTCTGCGTAGTTGTGAAATACTCTATTGTGAAAGTGGATGAAATTTTGAGTAGCCTGGTCTTTTTACATGTTTTTGTTTTTCTTCCCCTCTACTACTCATGACAATGAAATTGTTCATTTTAGAACTAGTGGTACAGTTGTGACTTTTGTCACTTAACAGATGTCTGAATGTCTTATACAAAAAGCAACTATTTGAAAACAAAAGATAATTTATATCTTTTATTTTGGTTGATACAAATGTTAACAGTTTTTATCAGGCTACTCTAGGTTTTAGAAGAACTGCTGAGTGTAAGCAAAAAGGGTATTGTACAATCACGGAGATGCTTACTCTTCTAGAATAGTGATTTGCTTCATTATCAGCTCTGGAAGGATTTAGGAAGAAGAAGAAAATATTCATAGACTCAGTAGTGAGCTGGAGCATTCTTTTAGAGAAAGGAGACACTAATAGGCACTCTTTCATAGATTTAACTTTGTGTAACAGTTCATCAGCTATAATATTAAAAAGACATTGGAGGCAATAAAAATTTTGTATTCTTACAGGTTGATGTTAAATCCTGTATGGCTTACTCTTTCTGTGGGACAATTATTCCATGTGCCATTCAACACAAATTTCATGTGCTTTCACCCTGGAGTAATTAAAGAAGAGTTCTTCCCTGAATTATTTTTTTTCAGTTGTATTCCCACAGCAGGTACTTCTTTACATAGTAATGCAGTGAGATTGAAGAGGAAAGGAACTTAAAATTGTTTTAGTGTGGCTGTGCTTGTTTGTGGGCACTCCACATCTTCCACTGTTTCTCTCTGATTTTCTTTTTAATTGCAGGACAGAAGATGGAGAGGTAGCTAACAGTTTTTAACCAGATTTTACTTAACCAAATCACTATTTATAGCTGTCCAACTTTTTCTATTTTTCACTTTTTCCACAGTTAAAGTAGCAAAGGTGGTAGAAAAAAGGATTTGGTAAAAATAGGCTTTGTCACTTATTTTTTGACTAGACAGAGCAATGTTTGGGAACTCCTGGAGTGAGCTGCTATTAATTTACTGATATTTGCCAGGTCATTCATAAATAATGTAATAGAGTGTCATCTTGAACTGTAGACTTTGCATTCTTTGTTTCTTCAGATTTCTGCTGATTTTTATGCTTGTTTTGAATATCTGATTTTATTGGGAGAGTTCATGTAAAGCTGACTGAGGTGTCATTTAAGGGAGAAGTGAGGCCACATCTGATTCACTGATTGTGCAATGTATTTCTAGGTGAAGATGGCACTTCGAACCTCGGGACATCTCTTGCTAGGCGTTGTTAGAATCTACCACAGGAAAGCAAAGTATCTTCTTGCAGACTGTAATGAGGCTTTCATTAAGATTAAGATGGCTTTTCGTCCAGGTATCTTCTCTTTATCTAAGCACTCTGAAAAGTTACATTGATAAATGTATTTATTAAGAAGGCATACAATTCTGCCTTCTTATATCTGTATAATTGCATAAAGGTATAGGTTGTAGGAGAAGTAATTATTGCAGCTGGCTGGCTGAGTTGTCTGCTGAAAAACATATTTTAACTGAATTCTGAACAAAAACTTCTCCTATTAATGCTGATTCAGTAAAATCCCACTTACAATTTTGGCTGTTGCTGGTGTACGATGTTAAATGGAAATACACTGCATGGTATTTACCTTCTGTCTGAAGAAGGCCAGTGCCCTGCTGAATAGAAGCAATGAAGGGGACTGGTTTCCATCAAGGGTGAGGATTGTTTTGCCATGAGTTACAAAAGAAACATAAACCTAAGTGGTTTTTTTACCACTTTCACCTTTTAGTTCCTGAAAATAATGTGAACTGTAATGTGTGCATTAAAGATAATTTCCCTTTTGTATTTGTGCAACATAATTTCCCCCTCTATAATTGCTTACTGAAATATTTTCCATGAATAAGGGGTGCCATATTAATACTTGAAATTACTTTTCCATCCAGCAGTCAACTAATTATTTGGCTTTCATACTTTTGTGGCTTTAAAGATAGTTTTCTTTAATTCTGGCCTGGGGAACTTTTTTGCAGCTGAAATGTAGCTGTGGCAGTGATGCTGCTGGATGCTTACACCTGCTAAACCATATTCTACCTTTTTAAGTTAGTGAGTACAATAGATTTAAAAGCTGAACTTAAGGGAGACTTTTTGTCTTTTAAAAAGGCAACTCTTGAAAGCCAGTACAGCAGTAACTTCAGAAAAGTTGAGGTATGTAATACCTTTATCTGCATTTCCAGATCTACAGGTTGTGATTCATGGATTGAATTCAGGTGTTAAATTTTATGTAGCTTTCAGTGGCAATTTGCTGACTGTTGTAATTTTTTGTTTACTACTGTGTTTAACTTCCCTGGGTGATAAGAACATAAATTTGTTTTAATTTCTCAAGACAATCTGTTTTCCCAGTTTTCCCGCTCCTAACAGAGTGCATGTTGAAGGTGAAGCACCTTAAAATCAAGATTTACAAAGAGTGTCATGCTAGCCTGACACAAGCTGAGGCACTGGTCTTTATTTTCAGTTTATCAGCTTTGTGCCTGAGGCATTGTCTTTAGTCTGTATGTTCTGAGAATCATTTACTTGTTTCAATTTAAGCAGCAGACAGGTAAAAATATTGAACAGCCCTGAAAGGATGGACTAGATTTCTTCATTCCTAGTCAAGTACCATGATGAGTAAGCTACAGACTCACACTTATTCCTGGTCTCTATGGACAGGGGTTCTTTGATTATTCATTGCAGAGGGAGCACAGTGAGCAGAGTGTTTCTGAAGTATCTGTACCTCAGAATTGCCTGTGTTGTGTGTGTGGGTCAGAAGGCAGAGCATAGAGCTCATATCTTCTGCAAGTTACAGAAGGAATTGAAGCTGCATTTCCCATGCACTTTCAAGTGCCCTGACCTTTAAGGTTTTGAATAAAACAGAGGAACCAACTACTGGCACTGGTTTTGTGATGCCCAATCTGATAGTCATGCTCTGAGAATGCCTGCTGAATAAGAGTAAGCATCTCTGGAGGATAAGAAAAGGTATGTGTGTGGTTTTGGTAATACAGCTCTTTTATGTGCAGAAGTCTATGAGTTAGTGTGCCCCAAGTGCAATCAGTGGTGTTCCAGCACTTCTGGAGCTGATGGAACTGAATAAAGGACCAGTAGCAAAGTAGCCATGCTGTGCTGCCACTGTAAAGTAGAACCCTGCAGCTCATACTGTGTATCAGGATAAAATTATTTTGGAGCAGGTGCCTGTAGTGTTGAGAAACTTACGATGCCTGTGTTGGCTGCACAGCTCTGCAGAGTGCCACACAAACATTACTGATTGATTTGAGGCTTCCAGGATTATATAGAGAGTGCAAGGGCTTGAGGATATATGTTTTGAATTTAGTTTGAATCTCACTAACGTTATCTAAGGTTTCTTTGTAGGTGTCTCAGCATCAGTTCAGCTCAACAAATTTAAAGACAGTAAGCTCATGCAGGGAGAAAATGCTGATGGCACAGGGAAAAAGGCTGTCCTTGTAAGGAATGGGAACTCATGTCTGGGTGCTCTTCTTTGCAGGAGTTGTTGATTTGCCTGAGGAAAACAGAGAGGCTGCTTACAATGCTATTACCTTACCTGAGGAGTTTCACGATTTTGACCAACCACTTCCTGATCTAGAGTAAGCTTGGGGTTTTTTTTCATTTCCATGAAAATGATTGGTTTTAGTTAAGGAGAACCTGGTTTTAAACAGCTATCTCATTGCTGAATATAAAAAAAAATGTCTGTAGGTAACTTCTGTTCTTAGGTCTTTTAATATACTAATAAGGAATTGTGCAGTCATCTGTGTTGATTTTAAATTCATAGTAGCATTGACTTTAACTGAATCTAAATCTGTCCTTACAGGAGCTTTTGAAAAACTCATATCTATTGTAACTTCCTTTTTTCTTCTATGCAAGGCACCCTACATCACACACATCCTTAGGTTAGGCAAGTTTTATGGAAATATTGTTGACCTTCTGAAGTGGCACTTTGCATTCTTAAAACTTAATACTTATGGGTTACTTGTACATATAACAAGTAGACAACCCGAATAGTTCTTAATCTTTAAAAAACGGATGCTTTTTATTAGTTTATATTTGTTATTTGAATTATTCATTAGGGAGTTTTTAAAATACAGCTTACTCAGTGTTCAATTTAGTTTATATTCTAATTACAATATACACTAATCTGAAACTGTGTAAAATGTCAATGTCTTTAAAAGAAACGTACCTTAATACACCACAAAGAGTGTTAACTTGGTACTGATGCAAAGTGCAGTGTTTGATAAACTATACTAATAGCTTTTGAAGTTGAAGGGGAGGAAGGTTTTTCTTGATTGTTAATTTGGCTGTTGCAATTAGTAACCCCAACACAGCAAGGAGTAAGAGAGGTTACAGATACATTTCCCAGAAGCTAATGCAATTTGGATGATAGGTTTGAACCCTTAATGGTCTCACTGTTTTAAGTAGTAGTTTCTATTCAGTGTTCACTGTTGTTTTTTTCAATAATTGACTTGAATGTAGAAATGCTTTTTACTAAATAATGTCATGTTTATTTTAGCAGGCTTTATCTGTTGTTAATTTTTAAATGAGAATTTTAATAATTGCCTTCTGTTTGTTTAAGTGATATTGATGTGGCTCAGCAGTTCAGTTTGAACCAGAGTAGAGTGGAAGAAATTACAATGAGAGAAGAAGTAGGCAACATCAGTATCCTCCAGGATAATGACTTTGGTAAAGATCTCATGTGTTATTATGTGTTACTAGCTAATTTCAGTTACTGTAAGATACGGTTTTGCAATTACTATGGAATGCCCACTAAGGACAAAACAAATTAGATCAAACATGCTGTGGTTTTGTACATTTAATTTTTAGTTTGTTCATGTCAGTTTTTCCAGAAGGTCTGTCCTCTAATGCTCAGCAAACTTCCAGCTGCCTAGAATAGGCAGAAAGAAAAGCTGAAGAATATTCAGTCAAGTTAATCAGTGAAGTACTGTGACAATTACAATTTTCAAAACATGGTGTGAATACGAAATGAGCTGTTGCTTTAATCATAAGCATGCTCTCAGTCAGAAACCATTGGGAGATTTCTAAAGCTGGATCAGTCAGTGGTGACGAGTTTGCTACTTGGGGTATTTTTTCAAGGACACTGTTCTAACATCTGAATCAAAGCCTAAAGACAGTTTTATTTGAATGTCTGGTTCCCAACGTACAGTATTGTAATCCAGAATTCAGTAATTGTTTTGAAAGAATAATCTAGGAATGGTGTTGACTTGGTATTGGTTTTTTCCCTGTACTTGAAGCTTAGCCTTGAGGCCTAAGGCACAACTTTTTTGAATTCCATTGAATTCTTTGGTTAATGTGCAGATAAAATTTAGTAGGATCTTGCTAATATCAATTCAAATAAGTAAAATAAAATGCTTTGAAGAGGAGATAGTTATTTTTGTAATTGTTTGAACAGTCTTTCTTGCCATGGCATTGCTGGGCACAATTCTTTACATCTTGTCATTAACTCTGCAAATTGGATAAATTGAATTAAAGTTTGGTCTGACATCGTATGGGCCTTTGTTGATCAGTTAGGTAGGTCTCTTGCATCTTGATTCTTTAGCACTTATAGCAGTGAAATTGTATTTCAGGTGACTTTGGGATGGATGATCGTGAGATGATGAGAGAAGGAAGTGCATTTGAGGATGACATGCTGGTGAGCACTAGTGCTTCCAATCTCCTGCTGGAACCTGAGCAGAGCACCAGTCACCTCAATGAGAAATCCAATCACCTGGAATACGAAGACCAATACAAAGATGATAATTTTGGAGAAGGAAATGATGGTGGAATATTGGGTAAGTTTGAGAAATTTGTTTTTCCTCCTGCCTTAATTAATTAGTTCTTGGGTAGATGAGGGGAAGTTGTTTCCTTTGTTGCCAGGATTCCTGTCACTTATGCCTTGCCCAGTGAAACTCCAGTTTGTGAGTTTTACAGCAGTATAGATGTCTCAGAGCACGTTAAGTCTTGGCATATTGGAAACAAAGTTCTAAAAAACTTAGATATAAGATGCAAATATGTGGCAAGTACATTATAATAAAGGTTATCCGTAAGCTCAGAATTGGAGCTGAAATGCACCTTAAAAGAGCACTGCTACTTTCTTCTGTGTCAGCATTGAAAGTACTGGTTTCTAACTTTTGCACTGTCTTTGTCTGGGTTGTAATCAACTTGTCTGTACTTCTTTGTAAATCCGTCTATACTTACTTCATGAATTTGTGGATGCAAAATGGATTCTTTTATATGGTTGCTTCAGATGACAAACTTCTCAGTAACAATGATGGTGGCATTTTTGATGACCCACCTGCACTCTCAGAAAGTGGAGTAATGATGCCAGAGCAGCCTCCTCACGATGATATGGATGATGATGATAATGTATCAAGTGAGTATGATCTAGGACTGGATCTAGAATTACTTTCATTTAATTTGGATTCTAATTCCTTAAAAGCATATTAAGCTCAAAAGTATGAAATGTGGTGAAGCTGAAGGTGTGGAGGAGGGGAGGGGCAGGGCAGCACAGCCTGTTGATGTTGTGACCTGGTACAAGGCTCTTGTTGTCGTTGGCAGTGGGGGGACCAGACAGCCCGGACTCGGTGGATCCCGTGGAGCCGCTGCCAACCATGACTGACCAGACAACGCTTGTTCCCAACGAGGAGGAAGCTTTTGCTCTGGAGCCTATTGACATAACTGGTGAGTGAGCTATTGGGGAACATTTTACACAGTTTGTCAGAGACCACCTTAGTTTGATGGAGTGGAAATGAATGTCTAGCACTGCTGCTGATTCTGCTTCTCACTTGGGAGAGACACCAGGGACAGGTAGCCTGCATGGATGGTCTTGGAGAATACTGGTTTGTAGTTTCTGCAGTCAGTATGTGTAACAGCATGATACTGGAGCTTTAGATAAACATGCTAGTTAAAATGCACTGAGTTGGAATGGAACTCAGCATGTCTTTAATACGGTATCTGTAGTGCAGCACAGTTCTTGATACGCTGTGTTTGAAGGGCAGGAGTGACTGTTTACACTGAGAACAAGTGTAGCTCTTCTAGTGATTCGTAGCTTTAATGAATTGCTGAGTTCAGGAGGTGCACCTTTGTATTTGAATTTCTACTAAGTAGGGATTTTCCTTCTCTGTAATGCAAGAAACTTGCTTATTTTAATTTGTACTCTGTTTGGCTTATTATATACAGACCCCTGCTTTATTTAAAAATTAATATCTGGAAAGACAGTAGCTTGTCCTGTGCTTTTAGACTCCAGGCCCTGATTCCCTGCTTGGCCAGTGAGAGACCCCTGGCACTGCCGTCTCGTGGCGGGCTGGCAGCAGGGGTCCAGCTCATCTGCTGGGACCAGCAACAACAGCATTTGCCAGATCTTCAGGGTCTGCTGCAGAGTACCAGGCTCTGAACAATGTACAGTAAAGTCATCCTAGAGCAGGGTCAGAAGTTTACAGTTAAAATAACCGCCCACATTAACTCCACCAAAAGCTCAGGTAGGGCTTAGGGGAAAAACTCGGTGTGGTATTTTGAATCTGTGATTAGAGTCATAGAATGGCTGGGATTGGGAGGAATCATGAAGATCTAATTCCAACCCTCTTGCCATGAGCAGGAATACCTTCCATGAGACCAGGTTGCTCAGAACTCCATCCAACTTGGCCTTGAACACTGACAGGAATGGGGCATCCACAGCTTCTCTGAGCAACCTGTTCCAGTGCCTCACTACACTCACAGTAAAGAATTTCTTCCTGATACCTAGTCTGAACATACTCTCTGTCAGTTTGCAGCCATCCCCCTTACCCTATCTCTACATGTCTTTGTAAAAAGTCTCCTCCATCTGCCTTGTAAGCTCCCTTCAGGTACTGGAAGGCCGCAATTAGGTCACCCCAAAGCTGCCTCTTCTTCAGGCTGAACAAAACCAAATCTCTCAGCCTTTTCTCATAAGAGAGGTGCTCCATCCTCTGTTCAACTCAGTGGCCAATGTTTGCACCAGCCTAACAAGCAAGCCATGGGAGAGAGAGGCATGTGCAGCTGAGGCTTAGGTAGATGCAAATTCACAGAAGAATTTGTAGGTTGTGGGACAGCATTCATAGCATTTGACGTTTTATACTGCACATAGCTTTGAATCCTTGTCCCAAAGCTAGTGTTGCCTTACATTCTTGAGGCAGCTTCATACGTGGGCAAGTAAGACCTACAGAGAACTTGAAGGATTCTTCTACAGTGTAGTACCTGTTTGAGCTAACCTTCATTGCTTGCTGAAAATCTCAACAGTCAAGGAAACCAAAGCAAAGAGGAAGAGAAAGCTGATTGTGGACAGTGTGAAAGAATTGGACAGCAAGACTATTCGAGCCCAATTAAGTGACTACTCTGATATTGTTACTACTTTGGATTTGGCGCCTCCTACTAAGAAACTGATGATGTGGAAAGAAACTGGTGGAGTTGAAAAGCTTTTCTCTCTGCCTGCACAGCCTTTGTGGAATAACAGGCTACTGAAGGTAATGTTTTTTGTGCAAGTTCATTTTTAAATGGACTATAATCAGAATTGTGCCTCATGTATAGCAAACATCAGCATATAAATAGTGACATAGTGATGGCAGTATTCATAATTGGAAGAAAAAACAGAAGAGCTGAGGTAAATATTTTAAACATTGCTGTTATCAGTTAGATAAATAAATTATTTTTTTAGATGTTAGTACTGTTGGAGAGGAACTTAGAAACTGAGAAAGAAAACCCATAATTACTTGAGCTGAAATGAAATTAAAGGACACAGAACTGCAATAGTGAATAATGTAACCTTTCCTCTGTAGCTCTTTACTCGCTGTCTTACACCTCTGGTACCAGAAGACCTGAGAAAGAGGAGGAAAGGTGGAGAAGCTGACAATCTTGATGAGTTCCTTAAAGACTTTGAAAACCCAGAGGTTCCCAGAGAGGAGCAGCCACAGCAACAGCAGCAACGAGATGTCATTGGTTTGTGTCTTGTCAAAGATGCTCTGCTTTCCCTCGGAGCGTATTTTTCTCTTTTATTTGTGCTTTGTATTAAGTCATCAAATATTATGTATGAAGCAATGAGCTTTGTAATGGTTGTTTAGCTTGATGTACAATCTGTGACATAAAATAACTTTTTCTTTCCTAGAAATGGGGGACACTTAGGAATTGTCTGAACCAGTGGATTAAAAGTGCAGGCTGTTAAGAGTGCTCAGTTCTAAAATAATAGCAGATGGGATTGTGGTACAGTTTCTAATGACATTTTTAAGTATCTAAAAGAAGGTTTGCTGTGGAATGTAGATGAACCTATTCTGGAGGAACCAAGCCGTTTGCAGGAGTCGATGATGGAAGGCAGCAGAACCAACCTGGACGAATCAGTTATGCCACCCCCGCCTGCTCAGACTGGTGTGAAACGCAAACTGCAGCAGGTGGAACCAGAGCCAGTGCTACCTGTGAGTAAGCTTTTGTTACTTCTTTAGGGGAGTGAGAAGTGGGCAGTGTCTTTGAGAGGGAAGTGACACAGATTTGAGGTCCTGGCTTTCTATGGTCCTTTGCAATTCACTGTAGTAGTATCAGAACATTTATCCCTGGGTAGTCATTCTGGTGCCTTTGTTAGGTGAAAACTTCTTACTGAAACATTTAAAATGCTGGTAGGATAAAGAAATTATACTGTTTCCCTCAGTAAAAGTCTTCAAGGAGTCTAGTGTATTGCTTATCAAATTCTACTTGGCAAGTGTATGTGAACAGCTTCCGTGAAGCAGGGACTGTGTTAGCTGCAATAAACATCTTTTAAGACAGTCCTAGTGTTCCACGCTTAAGGCTTCAAATGCTTCAAATCAAAAACTTTATCTGGAGAGATTTCCTAGTTGAGTTGTGAGTAGACTTGGACACTGGCTGTGATACAGTATGAAAGGAAATTTTTTGTGAAGGGAAGAGGATGGAAATGGGCAGAATGAAAGGTGTATTTCTCTGAATGGTTCTTAGTGAGAACAGTCCTGGTTTATGCTGTGTTTCATATTTGTGCACTTTTTAACCTCACTTACCACATTCCTTGGCTAACAGGTTGTTCACTGTAGAATGGGACTGTTACATTATGTTACATTATCTCACTAAACAGGGTGGCGGCTGCTGCTTGTCTTGGCCATGGCATGGGGTGAAATTGGCATCGACTGTGCTGAGTCAGTGTAATTGGGGGTGTTTGTGTGTTGGGATTTTTGTGATCATCTTAAAGACCAGGGCAGGCCTCTAGCAACCTGTACAGCATGGAGTGATACCTGCTGTATAACTCAGTCAGAAGTTGCTTAACCATTTTAGTTTAGGGTACGTGTAGAAACAGTTCAGGTGTCAGGGTGACTTTACTGGCAAGCACTTAATTGTTTATAGATTCAGGGGGAGAGTACCAAATATTAATTTTATTAAAACTGTCTACATAAATCCTATTAAATTGCTTTTCTGGATTTTCCTCTTGACATAAATATTTTCTGAGAATATACTTGAGCACCAAAGTCATTCATACGTTTTCAGAAACTTTGCAGATACGAATGTTTTAATTCCTTCATGTTTGTATGGATGAGAACAGCATTTTGATATTTTGGAGATGTCTTGTTCCAGTGAGTTAAAGTGTATTCATGTAGCACTGCATCTGGTTATGTGGGATTTTAAATTTGCATGTGCTGATCCAAGGAATGAGATCAGTAGTTTGGATGGTGGAATGAGTGAAGTTACTGGAAAACCTTTTTACTTTATAGTGGTATCATAATTTCTGGTTCGAGTAGAATCTAAAGGATTGAAGATACACAAATGGATAGCAAAACAAAATTGCTTTCTGGTTTTCAAAAATGAAAATTCTGACAAATGGCTAAGATTTAGATACTTGAATTTTAGTAAACTGGTCTGTAGCACCATCATTCTATTGTAAAAGCACTGACAAAATTATACTGTTTGTTTAACTGTATTGTGTGCTCTTAAAGCATCCACCATCACAACAGCTGGAAATACCACCTGTAGAAATGCCTCCAGAGGAGCCCCAAAACATCTGCCAGCTAATACCAGAGCTAGAACTTCTTCCGGAAAAAGAGAAGGAGAAGGAAAAGGAGAAAGAGGAGGAGGAGGAGGAAGAAGTAAGAACTCTGTGTAGAATCAGTTTGTGTGTTTCCCAAAAGTGTTTGACTGTGGATTCAGTAAGAGACATAAGAAGTAACTTGTTTGTCTGTTCTTATTAATAGACCTTGGAAATGTAATTCTTAAATTATTTTGTGACCATTTTATAATATTTATATTATTTAATTTTATGAATTGCATATACATTTTGTTTTGAATTAGTGTTCTCCTGTTCTCACACATGGCTGGATTAAAGCACTCTGTATGTTTACGATGCCTTAGACAAGAACTTCTGAACTTAATGGTGTGGTTCATTTCAAATAGCTTGTGCTACTTAATGAAAGTAGCTTTTTGCAAGAAAACCAGCCATTTCCTAAAGTGGGATAACTTAAGTTGTCTCTAGGCTACAGCATTTAATATTCTGTGGATATCAAAACAAACTTCATTGATGTCTTTTACTTTACACCTGCTTGCAGGAAGAAGATGGCACAGGGGGTGATCAGGATCAAGAAGAAAGGAGATGGAACAAGAGGACTCAGCAAATGCTCCATGGACTTCAGGTACACATGATCATTTGCTTTCTCTTAAAGTAGCTTTTGAGTGTGCCCACTGCCGCTTTTGACCTGAATTAAACGGTCAAGAAAGAGCTTTCTTTGCAGTTGGCGTTACAGCCTACAATACCAGTTACCTTAGAGGGGTAAGAATGCATGTAGTTGATTAAATCTATATCAAATAATTATACTAAAATTAAATCTATGCTTTTATAATTGTCACTTTTTTTTTCAGAAAACATGTGAATTGAAATTTTTCACTTAAATATTTTTCAACCTTTATGTCCACACTTGGTGTGCAACTAATATTCCCAGAAATTTAAATTTTAAAATAATTGAGTTTGATTGTTTTTAATGAAACCATAGCACCTCTGACTTTGTTCTGCATGTTCTTAGGCAAACCCCCATAAAGGTCTAGGGATATAACACCATTTTACAGGATGTTTGCTTCCTGGCTAGGCTAGTTTGAAAACTTGCATGCCATGAGAAGTTGAATCTCTTAACAGCTGTGGAAAGGTGACTTTGGCTAATTTCTATCATGTGGCTTCAGTCTGCACAGACATGGATCTGTCTGTAGGATGGATTCTTGCTTGCTGGAACTAAAGAGCTTTTTTCTCATGGGATGACTGAACACCCCAGTGTGCACCTGAACTGAAACGCAAACCCTTCCTTTGCTTATTGGTCTCTGTGTGTGTCCTCCACGTATTCTTGGACTGCCTTTGCCTTTCAGCCTAGTTTTGTAGCTCCTTTGTTCACTTAAACATTTTGGCAGCTCCTGAGATTTGGCTGTCACTGCATGCCACGATCCCACATGGTCACACCCCCCTCTTCTTTCCCCCAGCTTTAAATGCTGAACATGATGCCACATGGCAAGGATTATCTTTTGGGCCAGTTAGGGTCAGCTGTCCTGGCTGTGTCCCCTCCCAGCTCCTTGTGCACCTCCAGCCTACTTGATGCAAAATGTAGCCCCATATGAGCTACTGTGAAGAAAATTAACTGTCCCAGACCAAATCAGAAAAACTGTAGCTTAAAAATATTTTTTAAAGTATACAGATGTTGAGTTGGTAGTGTGTAATGTTTTCCTTTCTGAATGTTTCATCACAGTTTCTCAAGAGAACTTCAGAATTCTGTTTGGCCATAACTAGCTTTTCTCAGTTCTTTCTTCTGTGTACCCAAAAGACTATCACACTGGATGGCTGAAACATTAAATCTGCAATGAGATTTGGAGTTAAGATCTGATTAATGTCAAGTCATTTGGTTTAGCCAGCCAAATATCTTTCCATCTAGTTGAAATCCATTCCAGGGCAGATAGTTCTTGTTTTAAATTGAAGACTTAAGTTGTTGTCTTGGCCAGCAAAAAGATGTATTTCCATGGGTTTTTTTGGATTTTTTTAATATATTCTTGCCAAGACTTTGAGAAAATGTAAGTGACTTAGGGTACTTAGTTTAAGACAGATTTTTAGAAATATATAGGCTTTCACCTTGGGAAAATTATGCATCTTTTAAAGAATGATAGCTCTTGAAATTTGACTTTATTATTTTTGGAATTATCTTTATTCTGAGAAATACAACTTTTTTTTAAATTTTATTCCTATTAAGAAAAAATTGTCCTGTAGTCAAAAAGGATTGGTTAACTATTGCTGCAGAAGTAAAATCTTGTGCTGTAAAACAGTGTTTCTGGAATACGTTCAGCAGATTCAAGAATGATTTTTCACACGTCTCTGGGAAGCCTACTAGGTTTCATTTAGCTAAGATCCATAAAGAAATTTTCAGGTGCATGTTGTAATGTTCCCGTCCTTCTGAATCCCTCAGTGTCCTGGGGTTGGCAACAAGCAGAATCTTGCCAAGAGACTTTGTTGTTCCTGTGTAGTTGTCCATTTAATTTGTGTTTTCAATGTTGTGTTTTTCAGAGAGCTCTTGCTAAGACTGGAGCAGAATCTATCAGTTTGCTTGAGCTGTGCAGAAATACGAATAGAAAACAAGCAGCTGCAAAGTTCTACAGTTTCCTGGTACTGAAGAAGCAGCAAGCTATCGAGCTGACACAGGAGGAGCCCTACAGTGACATCATTGCCACCCCTGGTCCCAGGTTTCACATTATCTGAGGGGTTCCGTAGAGCAGGGCGAGTGCTCTCGCACCAGTGCGTGCGTGTATTGCCCCGTCCTAGGGCCCACAAGACCATTGCAGAACATTTAGATTTTATTGTTTGTATAAAGTCCTTGGTTTTCTCTTGGGGTTATTTTGGGGTTTGTATTTTAACTTTACCACTCAAATTTTTAGTGAAACTGCTGGGGTGGGTGACTTGAGTTCCAGCTGCAGAAACCAGACATCTCGAGTGCCCAGATAAAGATTGTTTTAACAGCTCGGAGCAGATGTGTGCAATATTGGTGCATGTGATGTTGAGTATCAATGAAAATGTCTTAAAATAATTTGACTAGTTGATTCAATAGAGATATTTTTAACCTATACAAGTAAATCTGAATGGCCAACCTATTGTCTGATTAAAACTTTGCCAAACTCATCTGAAATGTTCGGTCTGCTTCTCATAGTAGTAGTTTTTTTCCCCTTCTCTAGATCTTTGTGCATACTGTGGGTCTCTTAAAGCTGCCAATATGAAAGGTAGTGCCTGATATGTCAGCTTGCTGTGTCACTGCATTTTTGCAGTCAGATTTTTGTAGCCCTTGATGCTAAGGGGAAACAAGTGTCTGTGGAAAGCACTTCCTCTACGTGATACATGAAAGGACAGAACATGTGAAGCATTTTAGATGAAACATTCCTTTTCACTTATCACCTTGTTATGGTCCACTACTGATAATGGCTAATTACTGTTAATAAGTGACAGATGAAAACTAGGCATTTCATTTAAACATTTAAGCAATCATAATGCTTTAGGTTTGTTAGAGCTGTATATAAAATCCAGACTTTTTAAAACAGACT
Source organism: Orthonyx spaldingii (assembly GCA_013397795.1). Classification (NCBI taxonomy): domain Eukaryota; kingdom Metazoa; phylum Chordata; class Aves; order Passeriformes; family Orthonychidae; genus Orthonyx; species Orthonyx spaldingii. The sequence continues at coordinate 739,349 of VZTJ01000986.1, read as the reverse complement.
TCTAGATTGTAAATTATCTGATTTTTTTATTAAACAGGCATCTGATGATAAGATTAGGAAAAATTGCTAAATTCAGATACTACCTGTACCACAAGGGCAACAGACTTTGGATACAGAGTACAGATGGGCACAATTCCTCCTAATTGTGTAGTGCATGAATGGCTCTTTGGATATATTTATGGTTTTAGTGTCAATTTTTTTGATAATGTACACTCCCATGTTCAAAGCATTTTATCAGTTTTGCAAAAGAAGTCCGGTTTGATTTTATTCCTAAAGAATTAAGCTTTACTGTTAGACCAGGTAGCACCAGAAATTATGTGAATATGTTGATTATGGAGGTCTGTCTTAACTTTTTTTAGGGCAAAATTATTCACACTGAAGGTTCTGGTTTTAATGTTGGCACTTTTGTGAAATAATTTTGGGACTCTAATTTCAGTGTATACTCAACTGTAAAATTATGTGAATGTTTAAAAAACTCTGAGACTACATGATGACCATGTTTTAATAATCCTTGAAAAAGTTAATTGTATAAAGTTACTGCAGCTTTATTTTCAACATGATGTGCCTGTAAAACCATAATTTTCCCCTTTGTAAAAAGAGACATTGTAGATAACTTGAATGTTTAATTTTAGAAAAGGGTCATTAGTTTCTTGTTACACATTTTTAGTCTGTTTTTGTTGCTTTTCAAGGTTAATATTCTTGAAAATAGTTGATGCTGTTATGTATAACTTTTCTAATAAAAGTTGTGTTATAAGCTATTATGTATGAGCTCTGTATCTTGTTTGAATACCTTCCATTTGTGTAGGAGGGCCTGAGCCCTTAGAGGTTGGTTATTTTGGTATTAGGTGTGGAAAGATTTAGCTCTTTGAGCAATTAAAACTCGAATATGTAAACAGATTTCTTGCCATTAAGAAGGGTTACTCTACTGGCTGCTACTGTGCTTTTGTTCAAGGATTCTGTGCTAGGGATGTGTGTGTGGAAAATTATGGGAGACTGTGTATAGAACGTGATTCATCCACATGCCTGTCCCTTCTGAATGCCAGAACATATCGGGCTTGAATTCTTTCAGCTCTGGTGTTCCCTTGCTTCTGGAATTGCCTCTGAAGTTACCTGCTCCTGGTAGATGCAGACACTTGGATCCAAGTCTGTGGCTGCAGCACGTGGAGTCAGTTGGTTCCTGCAGAGCTGATGCATGGGGGCAGTGAATTCTGGTGGACAGAGGCTGAGAGAACTGACTGAGTCTGGGCTCCACACACGAGGGACTCTCCTGCTTTTGAGTGACCTGTGGAAGCAGCCAGGCCCATCCTGTGTGTGCTGTAATTCCTGTGGGATGCAGGCTGGCCTGTGCTGAGCCAGCCCAAGTGTGTATGTGTGTAGGTACAGCACTGGAAAAGTGACGTCCATTCCTTTGGTTTGAGCTCTGAGAGAGAAGTGTGGGAGCTTGGGCACTCAGACTAGAACGAAAGCTCCTCTGGCTTTTCCTCTATCAATAATGTGGTACATTTTTACCACCAGTTTTGCTCTTGGCTACACCACTGTGATCAACATTCATGACAAGTTGATTTTGCTCAAATGTGTCCCTGATACCACTCGAATCTGGGGCACGGCATGCAAGCAGTGCTGTATCACATGCAGGATTTGTTACCAGTTCTGACCATGGCCTGCAGGTACTGCCAACAGGCTTAGGTTTCTTGGAAAGCAGGCTTTGTGGTGATGCACTGATCAGCTGTTGAATGAGGTCTGAGGAATGGTGACAGAGCATTGGTGTTCTTATATAGCTCCTGTATGTACCAGAAATATATTTCCCTTCTCTGTTATGGACACAAATGATGAGATGGAGAATGGCTCTGTGTTGCACAGCATTCATTGTTTTCCCTATGACTGCTGTTGGTTTTTTTTAAAAGTGCTCCAATATCTGTAAAGAAGTGCAGCATCTGCATTTTGTTATAGTTCCTCCTCAAACAAATGTCAAAATGGTTTTAAAGAAATTAACCCTAAGCGTTCAGTTAGTTTTTACTAGCTAGGAAGCCATTTTTCTCACAGCTCAGTGAGTAAAATCTCTTTTCAGAAAGCCATCTTGTGAGGGATTTAGATTTGATCGAGAGCATTACTGTAAAATGTGTTCCTTACTGCTTCCCAGTCAGCCTGGACTGGCTCTAGTGCCTTTGGCTGTAGTGCTGCACTGCAGCAGTGAGGGGAAGGAACTGCTGGGAAAGCTTCTCTATGCTCCATCTTCCCATTGGTGGCAGTTTTGTTTTGTCTGCAAAGCTTAACTGTTCACAGTTGGGGTACTATGCATGCCTTGCTTTCCAAATTACTCCTCCTTGGTGTGTAAAGAAAAGAACAGTTCAGGAATCTAAGGAAATATTTCTTCAATGAGATTGAGTTGTTGAGCAAATTCCTGCCCTGTGTGTGTGATCACCCTGAAGACATACTGCTCTTGTTTAATTCCAACTGGGGTGGAAAGGAAGAAGTCAGGCAGGTGACGTTATCAACAGCTGGAAGTTAAATAGTGCTCTGTTTCTGGGAAGGGTATGACTAGAGGATCTTCCTAATTCACCAGACATGATTTAAACCAGCTTGTTAAGCAATGACCTGGCAGCTGTTGTGTGCAACTTCGCTTCAGGGACTTTGTTGGAGCATCAAGTATGCGGTGCTGAGGATGTTGATCTGTGCCCATCTTCTGTAGGCACAAAACTGCCTTTTCTGCTTTGGTCTTGCCAGCTGACATCCTACACCAGCAAATCAAGGAAGTCACATTTCAAATGGTTGTTTTTCACTCCCTGTTGTCGTCTCACTGCTACACCCCAGTCTGTGTCATGGTACTTAATATTACTTGAGAGGGGGGGAGGGGTGTTAAGGTAAATTTTTCTGTTTCTAAACCTCTCAAGTGCCCATTGATTGTATCTCTTTCCTCAAGTGGTTGTGTTCATCTTTGTGCTTTTTCAGACCTTTCTTCTGTTTCATCTCTGAGAAGTGGCTGGAGTATATACTCTGAATTTCTGCAACATGAACATACAGAAAAGCTGAACTACCAAGAAATAGGTTGTCCCAACACACAAGGAAGAAAGGACGGTTCTCTGCATTTCTGGCTGACCTCTGAATGTCTAGTAAAGCCATGAGAGAGACAAGAACAGGAGGTAGAAGAAGGGAAGATTTTCTCTAGTTCTTATAACAGGAGCTGCTTTTATATTTGTTTTAGCTTAAAACATCTTCATGCAAAATAAAAAAAGAATTCCAAAATCTCAGGTAGGAGAAAGTATTCATATTAGCCAAACACTAATGTTAGTGTTGTATTATAAGTAGAATAAAGTGCCAGAAACTTTCTGGGAGAACACACCCTCCAATTTTACTTGGCTCTAGATCTTCCCCAGCAGCCAGGAAGGATACCAGACGTAGTTTGATTGTCATGAGCTGGGTGTCTACGTGTTCTCCTTTCCCCAGCCCCCCTGCTTTTCTTGTTTGCCCAATTTTTGTTTTCAATAAAAACATTAAGCATCATCATGTAGCCTGAAACTAACACTAAATAATTGAGGATGTGTGGTTGAGCTTTAATCATGGATGTTTATAAATGTTTGACACTGATCAAGAATACATGTGCTGAGAAACACAGAGTTGCTCATGACACTTGGCATCCTTCTAGAGCAGATGGGGTTTAAAGCCAGTGGTGTTCTCCATGCAAGGACTCCTCTCTAAATTAAACTGTTCTGCTACTTCCTTGAAACACTTTCTCCTTCCCTGCCTTGCTTTGCCCAGGTAATGCTGGCCATTATTTGTACAATTCAGTTTTCTAGGTTTGGGGATATTGGAAACTGAATCAGGGTAAAACCCACCAAAAGAAACATGTTTTGTTTCCCAGCTGGATCAATTCCTACATCCTGCACACTGGGCAGCCACACAGAAACTTGTGCCAGCATAACACAAGAAGCACCAGGCAGGAGAATAGAGAAGGGAAGGAGTGAGGATTGCTTTTTCAGATGGCTGTGCCAACTGTGCATGTGTGTTAAATCAGTCTAAGAAAATTATTCACAAAATCCCAGTTTGAAGTCAGGAGTCCCAGCCCTGGCTAAAACTGTGTACTGGCCTGCTCATCATCAGCTTGCACACCACTTATTAATATTCTGTTTTTCCAAGGCAGAAGTTGAAAGTTCTCCCTCAAATCAGGTATTTCTATGAGAGAGTCCAAGCCCAGGCTGCCAGCGGATGTGTCCGCACTAATTTTCTGTTCATTTTGTGAAAGTTCATATGTCCAGTCCTCACATTACTGGAGAGGAAGCCAGAATCTGGGTTAATTCACAGGCAGCATGTACCACACATTGCACTGGATTGCGAACTCTGAAATGAAGGGATCAGAATACCATAAACTGTTCCACTGCTGAGCATTTTTGCAGAAAAGTTCAGCCAAATTTGTCTTTGTACAAATGAAGCTGCTTCTCATATTTCTTGACTATGGGACTAATCTCCAAAACAAAAGAAATGCTGATGTTTAAGGAATAAGAAACCACAGTCAGTATTATAAGAAAAAATAGAAGGAGAAGCAGCTTAGCATTTGGATTTCAAAGCCAAACTTGATGCTTAGGAATGTTTCTCTGGTCATTTAACTAATGAGAGACCTTGAAAATAAACTAATTGTACCATTTTGCATTTGGTAATTACATGAAGGCAAACTTGTACCTAGTCCTGCCGATGCTGAGGGAGGCAGCAACGAGCTAGAAAAGGCACACAAAGATTTGTTATGGTGGCAGCTACGTAGCAACACAAGCTGCAGGCTTTCCTTGATCATATCTCAAGGCTGAAATAAGTGCAGGAGACACCGGTGTTTCCAGTGCAAAGTTTCATCTCCACATCTGCGAGAAGCAGTTCCAGTTCATTAACTGTGGCAGGCTGCTCCCCAGGGTGTGAGTTGAGGCTGGGACCTCTGGGATCCCTTCCCTTCACCTCTGAGCACGTGGAATTATAGGGAGGCTCTGTTCAAAGTTGATACAAAGGAGTTTTAAAACCAAGCCCAAAAACAGCAGACCCACCACATGCAAGAGGAATCTATCAGGCGTATTTAAATCATCCTCATGTCAGCAGCAAAGCCACCATCATTCCTGTCTGTCTTGTGCTATTCCTTTGGCAGGGTGACGTGACTGTGGGAGCGTTGCAGGAGTTGGGCAGGTTTTGCTGATCACCAAGGAGCTGCTTTTGGTGAGGCACAGCTGAGCAAGCAGCTCAGGCCCCAGTGCACACAGCTGTGCAGGAAGATTTCACTTGTACTCCTGACTCAACTGCCCAGAGCTGTTCCCTGCAGGCTGATGCAGGTTACTCTCTACAGACAGAGCTGGGGAGGAGGAGGATGAGCCTTCCCCAGAGAGCAGTGTTAATTCCAGCAAGAGCAGTGCAATACAGCCTTACATGAAATAATTTTGCATTTATGGCACTTTATTCTTAGTACTGTAATTTCTGTTAGGAAAGGACCCTTCTGGCTCAGTGTGATGTGCAAATCATTCATGCCCTGAGGGAAATACAGCAGGTACCAAATCCAGCCAGATGTGCTGGGCGTATGTATAATGGAGCAGTAGGACTCTGAATCCCTAAGGCTGGTCTGAAAGTGAGAGAACTGTTGAGTTTCCATTGCAAACAAGGTGGAGACATAAGGTCTGCCAGCTGTGGAGGTGAATTCAGCAGGATGAGAGACAGGGCCTGCAGTTTGGCTGCCGGGACGAGGATATGAGAAAGTTACCCACCTGCTCAATAGATCACGGGTTCAAACATGAACATGCTGTCTCTGTGGTCTTTCCTTAAATCCCCTCTCTATTTCCATCATCTTTGAGGCTCAGTTTTTCAGCACTAACAAAGTTTTCTGCTTAATTTGAGGGCCAACACTTTTTCCATTGAAGGACAGAAAGGGTCATTAAAATGGACGGGACTGCCCAGGGAGGTGATGGAGTCAGAGTCACTGGTGGTATTTAAGAAAAGACTGGATATGGCACTTAGTGCCATGGTCTAGTTCACATGGTGGTGTTTGGTTGTAGGTTGGACTAAATGATCTCAGAGGTCTTTTCCAACTTAATTGATCCTGTGATTCTGTGACGAGATTTCTGGAACCAAGGTTATATGTGCTGATTCTATACCGCAGAGCAAAGCACATCCTTACCTCACTTGCAAAATAAGGCATCAGGAGTGGAAAACCACAACCAAAACATGCTTACCATACAGGAAGGAAAGGTGAGACTACTTTTACTCTGGATTTTCATGGTTACATGATCTTACCTCCTAAGTGTGGTACTTCTATTTTTGTATTAATGTGTATGGTTTTAGTTAAAAACTAAACAACAGTAATTTTTTGAACCTGACACTTTCTTCATTATGGTAAGAGGCGCTGAGCAGCAAAATGCCTGAATAAATGGCAAAGCAGTACTTGTGATCTGTGAAGAAAATGGGACATGGTATCAGTGGTTGTGGCTGGTTGAGGCAGGCAGCGCTGTGTGAGAAGGGTACCGCAGCTGCTGGATTGCAGTAGTGTAGCCACTGGATAAAACACACCATTCCTGGCTACACAGGTAAAAACCCTGGCATGAGTGTTCTTCTGCCCAAAGGGAAAATGGATGCTGTCATGCAGTGGCCCCCAGTCTGGTGGTCAGCTGTGAGCTGCCAAGAGTTCCCTGGCAGCCTTGGACTCGGGGTTTTCCAGCTCCACAGAAGGTGACAAAGTTTTCCTCAGAGATGCACTGTGCAAGGTGTAAATGCTCCTCCATGAACAGCACTTGGCAAGCCACTGGACTGCAAAGTTCCACTCTCCTTCTTCCCCTCCAGCAGAGGAATTTCCCAGTCCGTCCTAGTAGAAAGTCCAATTGTGCCTACCCAGGGTGAAGCCCATGTGAGAGAACCCTGTGAAGACGACTGAGCTGTGTGCCCTGACATTCCACTCCTGCATCCTGTCACCTCAAGCACATCACAGCTGCAGAGGAAAGCCTGGGAACTGCTCTGTTCCCCATCACAGCACAACCTGCCAGTGGCAGAGGTGAGGAGCAGGGTGGAGACAGCATCTCTCACCAGGAGCCTCACAGTTAGGACAGAGTCCCTGCATCAAAGTCATCGATGCGCAATCAGGTCTTCATCACTCGGGAAAGTCTTAGATTGGAATACCAGGGCAAGGTACTTCTAAGCAAAAATCAAGCTGGTTTCACCTGAATGTTACACAGATGTAATGAATGCTCATCCATGACTCTTCCCCACCTACTCCAGTGGAGAAACAAGTTGGCACCAGGTTTTAAATCCAATGCCATAACTTAAAACACTACAGTAAACTTGGGTCTGACATTTAAAGCAAAAAATTAGTTTGAAGGTCATTGAACAAGCCTACTACAAAAACCATAAATTATTTGAAAGCTTGAGCTTCTAATTAATGTTGTTCAAAAGAATTCTGTTCCAAACACAGGATAAAGAAATCCAGCTTAACCAAAAGGTACAAGTAGCAAAGAAGCACTACATTTTTGATTGCAGAATGTATAATTTGATAAATCATCACCATAATATAGTCTGTACCTGTTTAAAACATGTCCTCCTATAACCAGCTCACAGACTCCAGTTAAATGTAGTAGAAGCAGCTAGCATTTAAAATAGTCCCTTAAAAACTGTAGTTTCTCCATAATTTTTTTTCTTCAATCAGCTAAATTAGATTTTCTTTTTCAGGGTTGGGGTTTAGAAGCTCAATGAAGTCTGGTAGGTATGAGTTCTTGATGAAAGCCATGTAACAGTGGGCAAAAGGCCAAGAAAAGATTTAAAGCCATTAATTTCCTGGTGACTGAAGGATGTGTGTGAGGTCACATGCATTTATCTTTTGTTGTGACTCCATATTCCTCTCTGGAAGGGGAAGGATAGTTGTCTTCATGACATTTCTGCAAGGATATTTTAATTTTAGAAGATCTCACTGTAAAAAGAAGGACCAAGAATCTGAGCAACCCAGGGAAGGCTCTTAAATTCTTGAAATATTTAAAGTATTAGGAGGTGGAAACAGTCCACAGAAAAATATCATCAGCTCCTTGCTAACAACCTAAATATCTCCCTGCTTCACCACTGAGGACTGAGCTAACCTATTCCTTCTGTGTCTGGATTGGTCTCAAAGAGCCAGAAACCTTCCTCAGAAAGAGTCTTTCCCAGAAATCACATTCCTGAATATCCTTTTCGTGAGTCTGCAACTGTAGTCATTTGGCTTTCAGTTATTTTTCTCCAGTGTTGGCAATTTGTTGTTTCTCTCAAATGTTCATCTGGCTCTGTTTTGCTTAATCATAGTGTCTCCCAAAGGTCTGCACTAATGAGTTTCTGCATTCATACCATATGCTTTCTTTGCCATGGAGAGGTTTAGTTGTACACAAAACAGATTTTGAGACTCTTTCTATTCCCTTTCTCTTCTCATATCTGAAAGGTCGTCTAGGCAAAAGAGTCTTCTCAGGTCCCTTCACCCTGCTGGTTAGACCACATCTAAACAATGCTCCCATGTAATTTAGATGTGACAAAACTTTGGAAGTAATTGTCCAGTTGCTTCTTGATTTGGATTTAGCTTAACTTGATTTTTGGAGTCTTCATTTGAAATCACAGAGGCTAGGATCATCCACACACTCAGAATGTGGTGGCAACTCCCCATGACAGGAGGCATCAATTTCCTACTGAAGGAGCTGTGCTTCTAAGTCTGGTAGAACTACATATAAGGAATGAATTTTTTACTGTGAGAGTGGTGAGACAGGTTGCCCAGAGAAGCTGTGGAGACCCCATCCCTGGAAGCATTCATGGCCAAATCAGACAAGGCGTTGAGTGTAGAGTGTCCCTGCCCATGGCAGGGGAGTTGGAATGAGATGATCTTTAAGGTCCCTTCCAATATAAACCATTCTATGACTGTGATTCTGTGATTCCCACCATTTCTGGCAGTTTCTCTCTCTTCATGCCCATAAATTCCCATTCCACGTCACTTCTGCCACAGATCTGTTATTCACAGCAATGCTTAGCTTAGTGAAGCATCACAATTCCAGTTCCACTATGTCAGAGACTGAAAATAATTCATGCCTCAAACATTGATACTACAAAAGGCAACAACCAGAGATGCCTCCCTGAAGACTGAGACTTTGGACTGAAAGTCAAGCTGCTGATTAGATAAAGGGAAAGCCCTTTTGTTCAATCACCTGAAACAAACAAGGCTGGGGGAAAAGGTATGCATCTCCAAAAAGCCAAAGCCACCAGCTGCGCTGAGAGAATCATGCCCGGCTGAGTTTGGGGTGGGGGGGAACACAGCTCACAGAAGCCAGGCTTACAAACTTCCTCCCCCAACCGAGTGCGGTGGGGGAGAGGAGATTTTTGGGTGTGTGGCATAACCTCTGGCCAGAGGTACTGAACATCCATCCTCAACTATACAAACTGGCCCAGCTGTGTGAAACCCAACCCCACAGGCCAAAATCCACGGGACTTTCACATGAGAGGCAGCTGAGACCATCAAAGACCCCCCAAGGTGCCCCCCCGGATGCCTTGCACTACAGGACCACATGTGAGGCAACAGATCCAAAGTCTGTTGCAAGAGACAATGGCAAACTCCAGGGACATGCCTAGACATCACCCCCTGGCTTGAGGGTATATTAACCCAGGGCACTCTGTGCTTTCTGGGGGACCTTCACCATCAAGAAGACCGGCAGGAGAGAATCATCGGGATGCCAGGGGGACCCACGGAGCGGTGATACTCTTTTATTCTGCCTCTCTCACTTCTCTGTCCCCTCAGCCTTTTTCCTTTTTGTCCCTTTCTCTTCTCTTTCTCTCTCTCTCTCTCTCCTAATTACTATCAAATAAAACCCATACTATTGACTGGCATATGGTCTTGTTTGCACCTTAATTCGGGCAGAGGTATTTCTAAGAACCTAATAATTGGATCATGACACACTAGCACAAAAGAATTCCTTCCTGCATTTTCCCTATATAAAACACTCTCTAGTTTTCTCTCTTAGATTCAATGGAAGCAGTGTTCAAATGCCATTCCAGTTTTTCAGATTGTCCATCAAGCTGAAAGCCTCCATGAGTGTTCTTTGCTGATGGAGGTCCTTGCACAGCCTGTTCTCTGGTACAAAATGCTCTCTGTTGCCTGGAACATAGGGACACATGGAAGAGCCTGGTGCTTTTGGTCTTAAGTGCAGCAGGAAGGAAAACATCTCGATCCCATACAGCTATGTCAGGAAGCCTTCTGGGAGGGAGCCATTCGTGTACTGGCCATGTGTGAAGTATAGGAAGATGTTGACTGACCTGAAGGATGGAGGCAAGGACCGTGGCATTGATGTGCACTGGAGCTGGGACAACTGTGTAGAGGAGTTCATACTGGTGAGCATTGGGAACATGTGGCAGAACAGATTTGTTTAGAAGAGCATTGGGGAGGAGTAACAGTGAAGGACTTTATTATTTAAGGTACTAAATTAAAAACAGCATCACTCCCTGATACTCCCTGATACAGAAAGACACTATTTTACCTTTTGGAAGCTGTCATTTCTCAACCTGTTTGTTACTGGAGGCTCATGCAGGTCTGATGCACTTTGTCACCACCCCAGAGCAGTGTCCAGGACAGTCAATCCCCTCAGCAGTGGTGCCAACTACAGCCCAACTCAGAGCTGTCCTGGACCTACCCTTGCATCCGTTCATGGCTCTGAGATGGGTATCTCAGACACTCTTGGTGATGAGAATCCTGTCTAAGGAGGAGACTCACCACAGATGAAGTTCACTGGTGATGTCCTGCCATCTCTGCTTTGCAAGGCCCTTGGCAAGTAAGCAGAGCGTTAACACCAGAGGATGGCATTTTTCTCTGAGGCATTACCTAACTATCAGCCAATGGTATCAAACCTTACCTGCTTATCTAGGCACTGCCAGAAGAGCAGAAGACAAAACTGTGCTTATGTCTCCAAGACCAGTTCCAGTTTGCCTGCTGAAGTTACTGCTGCTAGAACACTTTATGGTGTTTGACATTTTTGTCAGGGTGTTTGTTATACATATTTTTTTTTTCAGCAAGAATGGATTTTCAAATTGTCTAGTTTCATTTTCTTTTGTCTGGTTTTACAGACACTTCCCAGTGTTCACACTCCTTTAACGCAAACACTGGGCTTACCTGTATGATGTCCCCTGGTAAACTTGACTATTAGTTATACCCGCTCAGATTTTTCATAAGCTGGCCAGACCTCCTGGAACACTCCAAAATATGTTGCATTAACGTATGGGAAGAGGCTTAATCTACTTTTATATCCATTTTCAATAAACCACAATTTTCTCCAAAAGATCTGCCTAAAACCCTTGTCTCCCAACTTGAAATATGTTTCTGAAAGTAATAACATTTTCCATTACACCAGCAAAACAGATATTAACTTTCATTTCTGAGTATCAGAATTTCCCATCCCTGAAGGAATGGCTTCTGTGTATCTTTGCAAACTTGATAAATGATGTACTATGAATCCAACTGATGTCCCACCTTCAATGCAGGGTTATTATAAAACAGGGGAAGCTACAGTAACTGGAGTCAGAAAAAAATCTCCTTGTGTTCTCAGCATACTTGGAGATTTCTGGCAAAAATTAGGACAAGGTGTTTTACTTATGTATGTGCACATACCTGTAAGGGCAGCTTGCCACACGCTTCACTCATTTAGAGAAAACATCCCTGTGATGGATGACCCAACTATATAAAAATAACAGCCTGGTGATAAATTTAATGTGCAGCTTTGACCTATTGTCTTTCTAATGCTCCATCTTCTTGGGACTTTCTGATTTCAGGTGTTCTAATCCCCTCAGCTGTGGCCATATCTTCTTCCATTTCTTTTGTTTTCCTTTTCTCTTTTTCTTAATTGCATTTGAACTACAGGACAAATACTTCTTTTTCTTTGTCCAGGTATGGAGATCTTACCACTCTAGGCCAAAGGCAGATGAAAGCCTATCCAACACTAGTGGAAGCTTTGTTAGAGGGACAAAAAAAAAATCACTCTGTGAAAGTGTGGCATTTTGTCACATGAAGCAAAAAGTTACTGAAATGCCAGTGCTGTTGAAGAGGAAGAAATTTCCCTATGGATTTCAGTGAAATTGGTGCTTTGGTCCTGGCATTTGGGACCAAAGAGCTGAGATGTTGGCAGGGGGTTGCTCTCTGGTCTTGGCCAGAAACACGGCAATCACGTCCCATGGGAGCTGATGCTGTGTCACTGCTCATTGTCACTGGCTCTAGTGCCAAAACACACTATGGTGTTGTGGAAAGATGATCTTCATCACCTCATGGGAGGATGTAACTCTCTGCAACCAAGCACTGTGGTTACCCCAGAAGATTGTGCTGGACTGATGTCGGCCATGACATCACACTCTACTTATTGCTTATGCTGAGAGAAGACAAGTAACATTCAAATATTATTATTATTATAAGGTCATTGGCCAACTTGGTTAACCATTTTGGTTAATTTATGTGCTGCCACTTTGCTTTAGCTGGCAGAGGAGGAGGGAGTCCAAGCAGGGACCTCCTCATCTGACCTGCCACCCACACCGTGACCACTACTGGAGAAATGAGCACAGAAAAACATCTCTTTCCCCAAAAATACAAACCTACCAAACACTACAAATCCCAAATCATAATTAAAGCCCTAGAAAACCATCCCTTAATTTTTTGCATGTTGAACAAGATAGAAAAAAGTGGTGGTAGCTCTGAGGGTTTAGAAAGGACAGAGCAAATTGCCTGTCACAGTCAGAAGCCACTTGCTGGCTGAAGAGACTTAGGCAGAGGATCGGCTGCTGGGTGAATATCATGGTTCAGCACTGATCACTGGTTTGTTATTTTCTTTTCCTGTTTTGTTGTCCTGTTGTAGCTGCTGTCTGCCTGTTGTCTTCATGTCCAGTTGAAATCTCCATGGTCACTCTCCTCTCAAGGTGACTGGTGTGGTGAAGGCAGGTGAGTTGGGCACGTGCTGTAACAGAAGCCTGTCTTCAAATCCGGACTTCAGATTTCTTCTAGTCAGGCTGTCCTGCTCAACAGGTACATGGAAAAACTCTGAATGGATCTGAAAAGGATCTGGCTGCTGTCAAAGAGCAGGAAATTGGATGAGATGTTTCTTCCTTCCTTAAAATAACCTTAGATAAAACTGCAGCTTCCTTGGACCATGCCTCCATACAGATATGCAGATAAGTTAGGTATGGCAAGGGTCTCTGATGTGTCACTGATGATTCTCCTCACACTTTATCACAAAATAAAGCAAAACAAAAATGCTCTTGATGCTGAAATAAGTTACCCTGATGTACGGACACCTGTGTAGTGGTGAGTCTGATGCTCAGACACATTCCTGGAAGAAGACTCCCAGATACCTGAGATATCTTGTCCAACCCAAACCTGCAGGCACCCAGCTCTGGTGCTTATTGAAAGCTGGGTACCAAATCAAACAGACACTGAGTTTGTCTCCTGCTCTTAAAACCCCACTGCTTCCTTGAAACCCACTGTGCCCACCTCTTCCAGCCAAGCTCCAACCTGCACAGTGTCCTGCTTTCCAGCAGCAAGCCAGGGCTGGCACAGCATTCATGTCTGATGGAAATGGCAGTTTTGTTACTCCTAAAATGATTTGCTCAACGTGAAATGAGAGTGCTTGGCACAGAAAGATGCATAGCAGATACTACAGATAAAGCCAAAGGGTTTGGGGATATCTCATGCCTACTAAGAGGTATGGCCAGAAAAAGAGCCACCCGTTTCCCTCTAAAATGTTTCTCTGTGTGCAGGTAACAAAGATACGCAGCCTGAATTCTGATAGTAGTTGAAAACGTTATAAAATCCATTTTCAGGTCACATCTAGCAGGCAGACAGGCTGTCATCAGCTCTGATTCTGCCATTTCATTTTCACTCACTCTCATTCATGTGGAAAGATCCTGGAGCGCCCTGGGCTGTGATCTGCTCGGTTCTATTTTTGGCTGTCTCCTTTCTGAAGGAAGGTGATTTTTCACATGTGGTGTTTTCCAATTATCACTTGTTGAGACATACCCCCTGGTTATATTACAAAGAGAATCAGGTGGCAAGTACATATTTACAAGTCTTTATTCTAAGGCACAGGAACACCTTATTGATCTGAGCTTTGAACTGAAGCTATCAGTACTCTTGGGAATCATGTTTCTTCTGAGTGAGTTGATCCAGCCTCTTACTCTTCTGTGAGAAACAGAGAAAATTAAATATCATCTAATTTACTTGTGTGTGTGTGTGTGTGTGTGTGTATGTGAATAGGGTGTCAGTGATCCATTGTACAATATTTAAAATGGGCAAGTACCTCCTACAATATACTGTATTATATGTGATATTAAACAGGCTTTTTTTCGCCAGTTATTGATCACCCACTGCTCACCATGCTGTGACTCAGCTGCTTCCTTCATTTCAAAAGCTTAATCTTTTTGGTGCATAGTATCACTTTGTAAAGCACTTTATCAGGAAAAGCATGGATTTGTGGAGGGATGAGTGGGTGAGCAAGCAGTGCTGTGGCCTTTCTGTTTTCTCTGTCCCACTCTCAAAATACACAGGATTACCTTGGAGCTCTCTCAGCAGCATAAGTTTATAAACTGAAAAAAACATAAGAATGATGATAAATGAAATATTTCCATTAGTAGGGGCATATTTTGCATCAAAAATTAGTTCAGTTTTTGACAACATTACAATAACACATCAAAGACAGGAAAACAGAACTCAGCAAGAAGGCTGAGGGTGCACAAGAAGTTGGGAGGTGACAAAGATGGGACAGCTGACCCCGACTGACCAAAGGGATATTCCATAACATGTGGTGTCATCATCAGTGTGTAAAGCTGGGGGAAAAAGAAGGAAGGAAAGACCATTCAGAGTGGTGGCATTTGTCTTCTCAAGTCACTGTTATGTGTGATGGAGCCCGGCTTTCCTGGGAATAGCTGAACACCCACCTGCCCTGAGAAGTGGTGAATCAATTCCTTGTTTTGCTTGTGCATGGCTTTTGCTTTACCTATTAAGCTGTCTTTATCTCAATCCACACAGGATTTCTCACTTAAATAGTTCCTATTCTTTCCCCCATCCCAGCGGGGGGGTGGATTGAGTGGCTGTGTGGGGCTGAGTTGCCAGCTGGGGTTAAACCATGACACTTCCCTGTCATCTGCTGGACCAGTAGATGATGCCCCTGCTTCCCAGAGCAGGTCTCAGAAGTTCCCCAGTGCATCCCAGCTGCGACAACAGGACCAGCAGGGTCTTGCTTGGAGCAGCCTTGCCATTAATTGAGGTTCCCTTCTGTGTGAGTATGGAGATTCTGGAGCAAAACCTCCAGTCACTGGTTTTCCTCCATTCCACAAGCTCCCAGAAGTGGCAAAAGTCCCAGTGAGAACTGCTCAGAAGAGAAGATCTGTTTTGTTGATGTTGTGGATATTTAATGGCTAATAACCTTTGATTGTTTTTGGCAGCCACTTTTTCCTTTGCACCACAGTGGTCAGCAGTTGTCTATTCTTCTTGAAACTTGAACAAATTTGACATATTTCTGCAGTTGCTGTTACTTTGGTGAGCAATTTATCCCAGGGTTTTTTCGCCGTCAGTTTTCCTCTTCCAGCTGTTTGCTCACATCTCTTGGAATGATTTCATTAGATCACCTTCAAGCTCATAGTAGTCAATACCCCAGTTTCTTTTACAGATCATTGAGATGCAGTTCATTTTCTTGCTTGTAGCTTTGGAGACTGAAATTGAGATGCATCAACATTCCATTACTTTCTGGTTCTTTTCTACCCATCTTTTCATTTAGAGACATCCTACTTTTTCTAGGCAGATGGTACACCCTTTATCCCCCTTCTTTCTATGCATTTTTTCATTCAGAAAATCACATTGGAGAACCAACTCATAGGGCTTTTCATTTACAGGCATATATATTCAGCCTGTGGTAAGCTGGTTTGGCTCTGGTTCAGATAAAAAAGAGTACCTGATGTAAATATGATACCTGTATGGCCTGGGAAACTGAGAGAGAAAACCAGAGTTTTTCTGAGAGCGCACACAGCAAGTGTAGAAGCTTCCTGTCTAAGATATGAAGTCCACAGGTCTGGCCTTCATACCTGGGCACCAGTCTTGGAGATTTCTGTGAACAACAGTGAACAGAAAGAGTGTTGAGAAAGAAAAAAAAGGTACGATCACACTGCAAAAAACATGGGCAACAAATTGCAAAGTTCAATAATAGCACCAGATAGCCGGGATGGAAAATGCCCTAAAAATGTATGATTACTCTCTGCAGAGGCTTGCAGTTGAAATCTCAATAAACTAAGTGAACTATTTCCTTATCAGCCGTGACAGAGGGCAGAGCAGACTGTAAGGTACTGTACAAATAAGACCTATGGTCATTATTTAAAGTCACCCTACCGAATAGTCTGACACCTGGAAATTCATCTACCAGTGAGAACAGTTATTTTGTCCATGCCAAAGTCATATTTCTGAACCTTTTCTACCTGTCAGTCATTATGTTAGAAATAACTATGAGATTAAATAGTATGTTACTGGAAAAATAAATGGTAGGAGGATAAAAAGGTCATTTTCCTCTATTAAACTTTGTTTTCCATGCTGCTTTCCATGCCTTTCCCACTTTCTATGTATTATAAGAGGGATTCATCCTAATCTGAAGGAAGCATCCAGTGGCCTGGAAATACTTTATTCTAAATGTGCATTTTTGATCCATAGAATCACAGATTCAACTAGGTTGGAAAAGACTTTTGAAACCTCAACAAGTTCAACCTATGACCAAACAACATCTCGTCAACTAGACCATGGCACTGAGTGCCACATCCAGTCTGTTCTTAAACACCTCCAGGGACGGTGACTCCACCACCTCCCTGGGCAGCCCATTCCAATGCCCAATCACCCCTTCTGTGAAGAATTTCTTCTTAATGTCCAACCTGAATTTCTCTGATGCCAGCCTAAGACTGTGTCCTCTTGTCCTATTGCTGGTTGCCTGGAGCTGTCTGACAAAATAAACCAGCCTGGTGGATTTTATTGAAATGGTTTTTATTGAAAAGAATAAGCAAGGGAGTTCATTTTTAAGGCAGCAAGGGTAAATCTGCTACAATTTTGCAACGTTAATTAAAAAGGGAACAATCTTGTGATTGCTTCAGTGTTCCTATTAAGACTAAATCAATAAACCAATGGGTTCAAATCACGGAATCGGTAAATTAATGCCGTGAGTAATCAAACTGGAGAGTGAAAGGAAATACTTTGTGTTAGTCCTGTTTCCAGCTCTCGTGAGAAAAAGGAGCAGAATTCAAGGAAAAGGCAGCTTCCTTTCCATCTCTGGCTGCAGGCTGTAGTCTAACCAGCTCGTGAAACTATTTAGTCAATGAAGAATCATTTTGGTTTCAGGGCCATGCCAAGAAGACATTGCAATCCCATCCTGTTTCACTTTGAGAAAATCTGATTTAGAGAGTTCTTAGCGGTCCCTCTTTAACATGGACTCTTCATGCTGAGCTGCTGCCAGTGGTTTAGGGTTAACTGCTCTTTCCGAATACCACAAAAGCTACGAACTTCCCAAAAATTAAAAGAACTCCTTCCATGAGCTGCAAAATAAATATTACTAAGAGAACCCACTGCCCCCAGGCTATCTGCTCTTTTCCCTCCCCAAGCAGTTCTTCCCATCAGCAAATTGCCAGGTACTGCTCTCATGGCCCATCTGCCTTGTGGAAAGGTTATTCCAGCACAGAACTAAATATGTCCTGTAATAATGACTCCAGCTGAGTGGCTTTGGAAGTGGAAGTTACCTGTGATTAAAGACACTTTTCCTTTGATTATATCCATGACTCTGAATTTGCTATGCTAGTACAGAATGTCTGTCTAATTGTTTATGGTACATAGAAAGCCACTCATATGGATGTCACAGTACATCCTCCCTCCAGACCTTCTGGATTAAGTGTCCCTATATGGACCACCCTCCCTGCTGTCCCTGCCCTCCGTGCCCACTGATTAGCCAAATAAGTGGCAAAACTTCAGAACATTTTGAAATAATGACTTTGTTTTATGGCTTATTTTATTTAAAGTCCCTTCAAAACTCAAGTTGTTTCATTTCTCAGAAGAGAGACTTAAGCCTCCTTGTTGTGTCTGTGACTTTCTTGCTGCCCTGTCCTTACCCAGGCAATTTCAGGAGGCTATACTCTGTAAAACTAGATGCCATGCTATTTTCCAAACATTTCATGCACTTTTTTGTCAATACAGAGTAGTGCAAGGAAAACAGTGACCTTTTAGCTGTGGAGATTTAGTTCAGGCTTCACTGCTAAAGTTGTGAGAGCCACATTTTTTTAAGATGCTTGAATATCCTGGCAGCCAGCTTTGCAGGTTTTCTAGTACTATCTTTACAGCTGATGTGTAAGCTTTTGAGTTTCATCTTACTATCTTTATAGCTGATGTGTAAGCTTTTGAGTTTCATCTTACTCAGATGAGTTCCTTCAGAAATCAGGTGTAATGCCAAATTACACCTGATGGGTGGTGGGTGCTTTGAGAAAATGTAAAATTGTCCTATTCATTTACCTGTGTTTCAAACCCCTCTGTTACTTAAGCATGCTACTGTGCAAAGTGTCCCAGTAGGTATCTTTTCCTGTGTTAATCCATTTTGGTGTATTGCTTCAGTTAGGAGGGTGACTGTCAGAAGAACACACTCTTTAAGAATGGATTAGGATATTATGATCAACACAAGACAAGGAAACCAAAATGCTGTAATTCTTATCGCTCACACGTAAAGTGGAAAAGATACTTCTGCTTTTGTTTTCTTGCGTATAACATAGGGCAGGGCAAGGTTGTCCTCCTGATGTCCATCAGCACAGGCTATTACATGAGAGAGGATCAAATCCTGGTCAGGGTGGCTCCACACCTGATGTAGTGCTATCATTATCGTTCCTGTCCAAGTGCAGTGAAGTTCTCTGTGGTCACTGGATCACACTGAACAGTCAGAATAACCAAATTATTTCCTCCAGCTGAAATCACTGTTATGGTCTAAGGACTAGGGGTTCAGCCAGCTGGGCATGAACTCATCACATCTGGCAGAGCAGCCGGGGCTGTGCCACCACTGAGTAACTCTAGAGGGGTGGGTAGGCCATGGTATTCCTGTCATAGGCTTCTGTGGGAAAAGGGGAAAATATACAGGCAGGTTAGTGTGCTTTACTGGATTTGACATATTTTTCATGAATTAGAAAAAATGCATGGTAAATTCATTAAGACTTTTCCATGGGGGTCTCTAACCAGAATCCCCTAGCTGGGATTTGAAGGACTTGAGACAAGATGTTGAAGTTTTCCCCTTGGATGAGGTCCAGAGAACACACTGGAAAGATAAATACATGCTTCTCTCCTCATTTTCTTTCTTTCTTTCTCTGTAAAACGTTTAGGCTTAGATCTTCCTTGGAGATAAACTGGC
The DNA here is from genome assembly GCA_013397795.1 of Orthonyx spaldingii. Classification (NCBI taxonomy): domain Eukaryota; kingdom Metazoa; phylum Chordata; class Aves; order Passeriformes; family Orthonychidae; genus Orthonyx; species Orthonyx spaldingii. The sequence continues at coordinate 719,964 of VZTJ01000986.1, read as the reverse complement.
ACAGTTTCAGTCATTGCAGCAGAGCTGCAATAATTTACAAAGGATCTGTGCATTTTAAATTACGGCAGTTATGGCAGAGAGAGAGGGAATATCGCAAACCGCCGTGTCTCCTGAAGGACCACGTCCCCTGCAGCCCCGGTCCCCACGGCTGCTCTCCCTGACCCCCCTCCAAAGCCGGGCTCGGCGGAGGTTCTCTCTCTCTCTCTCACCCACAGCACTCGGTGTGAGCAGAGCACAGAAGTGGCTGAGGTGCAGACGTGCGGCTCAGTGCCCGTCCCGGGCCCAGCTAGGCCAAGCCTTCCCGGCTCCTTGCGGAGCGGCGTCCGGGCCCCGGGGAGCCCGGGCTGCCCCGCTGCCCTTCCCCAGCACAGCGGAGCGGTGTCCCGGGCCCCCACAGTGCCCGTGAGCCGCCCTGGGGCCCGGGGAGCCCGGGCTCTCGCTGCCCTTCCCCAGCACAGCGGAGCGGTGTCCCGGGCCCCCACAGTGCCCCTGAACCGCCCTGGGGCCCGGGGAGCCCGGGCTCTCGCTGCCCTTCCCCAGCACAGCGGAGCGCGGGGCCCCGCGGCCTCCCCCGCGTCCTGCCAGACCTCCGGCTTTCCATTCCGCGTCCCTCCGAAGTAATTAATGCAGAGGGCCGTATGCTGATTCCGCAGAGCCCATTAATCACTTTTGCTGAGGCACAGGGACTGTTTGTACAGAGTTTGCAGAGATTATCGCCCTGGCTCCGGGATTTGTCACGCTGCATTACAAATGGTGCTTTAGTGAGCTCCTGGGGTCCCAGGGGGCCATAACCTGTTTGAGGCAAAGGCAAATATTGTCGAGCAGCAGAGGTTTCCCAAGAAGGGAAATCTGTTCCAGATTGCTTGGTCATATAAATAGGACTTGGATGTGAGATACAAATACAATTAATTCTTCAAGGGTTACATTTGATAATGGCACAGAAACTAATCTTCAGTCACAGAAATAATACTGGCTGTTTCAGAGAATTCAAGTAAAAGCCTGTAGAGATATTAATTATCAAAAATATTGCTTTATTTTCCCTTTTGATAGAATTATATTGTTGTTGTTGTTGTAACCTGCTGAGATTTCTTTTTTGAAGATTTTCTAACAGGGATTAATTCATTAGTAACCAAAGGGAAGGACACAGCAGCCACAAAACAGCCAAGCCACAAGCAGTGTCCTGCACAAGTGCTCCCGGCTTTGAGATCCAGTCTCCCATGCACAATCTGGTAGAAGGATGAGCCAAGATGGGACACATTCAAATATACCACAAAAGTGGTGCTTATCATTAGGCAGGTGAGCACGATGTCAAGAGAAATGTATCCAGGGACTGGGATATACAGTTTTAGCCCAATCATGCAAAAAAACCCATGCTGAGAAATCCTTCAGAAAAAAATGTGAAAGAGCAGCATTAGCCCTCTTCGTCAGCATAATGCTATCAGATAAGTTTTTGCTGGAGGTAAGCTTGTGTGTAACTGGAGAGTAGTTGAGAAAGCCTTAATCAAATGTGATTTTATAAAAGTATACATGGAAAAAAAAATTTGTTACTTAGAAGTTTGGTAATTATGTATTTTGAGCAATCCTACTACCTGCACCTTGAGTCAGCTAGCTACTTCAGAGAGTTGTGGAAGGCACAAGTGAACAGATGGTGTGTTTGTGACACCATCAGGTAGTGGGCAGTGAATATTAGTAAACTGGCAAGTGCCCACCAAAACTTATTCTAAGCACATAATTAAATAAGTTATAAATAACAACAACAGCAACAACAAGCCCAAAAAATAATAATAAAAAATCTCAATAGTTGAAAAGGAAGGAATGAGGAGAGGAACCAACATTTTTTTCAGATGAATTATACAACCTTATTTCTTATCTTTTCTTAGTCCATTACACACAGAGACCAATTAAAAATCTAATAAATTAAACACTCCTCAGATATTCTACATAACTGAAGCTAATTGTCTACCATTTTGATATTGTCAAGCATATGTAACAACAATGTTCTAGTTCTCACTATCATTAAGAAGTAAATACAGACTTGAAAATAAATCCCCCAGAAATCACAAAAGGCCAGATAGATGGAAGAAAATTCCACTGTTTGGCATAATGCAGTGATTTGTATGAATGCCATATCCCCATTTCAATTTTACTATCTTCATCTCAGAAGCTTGGCAGGCCTGCCTGGGTTCTGATAGCACCAATCTTTGTGCAAATTTATTTCTGACTCAAGCTTGACACCAGTGGTGTTGTTTGTGTTTAGGGCAACCATAAATCTGACTTCTTTTCTACACAAGGCAAAAAGAAAGACTGCAGTTCTGTGGGCATTCTAATGATAATGCACAACTCTTTTTTTTTTTATACCCAGTTTAATTAATAAAAAAATTCTAATATAAGCAGGCAACTCATATTCTGACAAGCCATTATGGATACTGAGAGACAAGGCTTACAAGTGGGATAAAAATACAAACACAGGACTTGGGAGAAGAAAAGCAGAATCACAGCTAAGACACAGGACCATTGTTAAACAGGGCAGGGGAAATAGCTACTTTTCAGTGCAAGGCCACTGTCTATAATATTGGAAAAGTCATGGAAATCAGGGGTGGACCCCCCAGGGATTGCAACTGGGCCCCATGATGTTGAACATCTTCATAAATGATCTGAATGATGGGATTGAAAGCAGCCCAAACAGGTTTACTGATAACACCAAACTAGATGGTGAGGGGGACACATCAGAAGGGAGAGACATCTCACAGAGAGACCTGGGCAGGCTGGGAGAGTGGGCGAGCAAGAACTGGATGAAGTTTACCAAGTGCAAGGTCCTGCACCTGGGACGACGTAACCAAAGAGCCCAGAACACGCCAGGATCTGTGCTTGGTGAACACCTGCACTGAAAGGGACCTGGGTTCTTGGTGGATGACAAGCTGACCACGAGTCAGCAGTGTGTGGCTGTGGCCACAAAGGTAAATTAGATCCTGGGCTGCATCTGCAGGGGCTTAACTAGCAGTGGTAGGGACTTCACCATCCCACTCAGTGCTTGTCAGGCTGCACCTGCAGTAGTGTGTCCCGTTCTGGCCCCCACAATTCAAGAAAGATGTAAACAGACTGGGGAGGGTCCAAAGAGGGGCCATGAACATTATCAGAGAGCTACAGAACCTGCTCTGTGAGGGAATACTCAAGGAGTTAAGTCTTTTCTCCCTGGAGAAGAGAAGGCTTTGGGAGAGCTCATCACTGTATTCCAGTATTTAAAGGGTGGCTACAAGAGGACACTGTCTCTTCACAAAGAACCACATGGAGAATACAAGGGGAACAAGTGGACTGGCAGAGGTTTCATATCAACAGAAAAAAGACATTTTTTACACAAAGAACAAGTGGAACAACCTCCCCAGGGAGGAGTCCCCGTTACTGGAGGTTCTTCAGACGTCATTGAACAGGGTGCTAGATAATCTCATTTAGGCTCCCTGTCCCATGAAAGGTTGGACTAAATGATCTTTCAAGGTGCCTTCCAATCTTGGCTGTTCTGTGATTCTACCTTATTCAAATTATCATTTACATCTTGCTTTTAGGGTACAGGGATACAATCCTAGGCCTAGTGTGCAGCTGAGTTATATTTAGGATTTGGGCAAAGACTGGGCTCTTACAACAGTATCTGCACAGCAGCCAGTTGAGTTGTGAATGTTTGTGATGCCAATCTCTGGAGAGCTTGGGAGCTCAGGGAAGCACATACACCGTCATTCCATGGGCAAGAAGCTCAGACTTGTTCAAGGGCAAAGGCATTCAGCTCAGGCACCCATGAAGTCTGTGGCAAACAAAGAGCTGAATGCAGAGTTCCTGTCCTGCACCTTTTCTCACAAGACTCTTCCTGTCCACACTCTTCCTTGAAGAACATCCATCAGAAAGCAGAGACTCTGTGGTTTTCTCAAGTGTGCCTGACCAAGCTGAAATCTGCTTTCCTGTTAGGTGCTGCTGTTTGTGATGCAGAAGGCACTTCAGCTTAGAAAAGAGATGAATGAGGGGAAATATCACAGATGTCTATTCAGTCACAAGTGGGATGGGACGGGTGACTAAAGAATGACTGCTTAAACTTTGACCCATTATAAGGGCTGGCTCGTAGGCAATAGATTCAAACTCAACACATGAAAGTATTTTTCATGTGTTCAAGTTGTGCAACTTCTTGCCACAGAAAATTAGAGGTTTAAAGTTTACATGGTTTCAAGGAGTGATTGAACAAATTAGTGAAACAGAAATTCATTGTCTGCTGCTAAAAACAAAATATTTTTCTTGGGTCAGGAACTCCCTAATAAATTGTCAGAAAGTTGGAAAATCATTTGGGGAAGCACCAAAAAGATGTTTTGTCAATTTTCATTCTACTCCTGAGGAACAACATTCGGCCACTATTGGAGGCGTGATGCTGGCTGAGACAGAATTTGGACCATCCCAGAACAGCCCTGCTTGTATTCTTGGGAGCTGAAAGAGAGGTCAGGGTGGAAAGGGGGAGACAGGAATTCTAGAAAAGTGATCTCTTCATTTTTTCTGAAAACCTGTGGGTTGAAGTAGGTGCCAATTCACAAAGTGAAAAATTTCCTTTGTTTCTCCAAGACAGTCTGAAAGAGTATCCGCCCTGAAGAGTCAAATCAGTAGCATCTTTGGCCCCAGAAGAATTAACATGGCAACAAAATCATTCTGGATCAAGGAGAAGTCAAAACTGCAACAAGAAACTTTTGAGGTCCCCTACTGAGTTCTTGGAAGGAGATTAGACATTAAAAAGAACCCACACCATGCCAGAACTTCTGGCTGACTATCCCAGAGTATTGCTGTGAGTACCCTCAGGAGCTATTAACCCTATCAGTAATGGCATGAGTCGGGTTGTTCCTGGATGTAATATCTGCATGCTGGGCAGTGAGCCACACACAAGGTCAGGCAAACTCTACAGCAGAATGATTTGGCTGCAAACCTGCAGTGCTGCAAAGTGTGTGATATTGAAAAACCATAAAGACACAAAGTGTTTGGCATCATGAGACTGACATTCTGCAGGACTTCTTGGGCTATGAGCACAGGATCTGTGAGCGGTTTAGTCAGTGCAGATTGCTGTTTTGAAAAGGCAGAAACTGAGCCACAAAGAGCAATGAGGCTTTCTTAAGGTAATTAGAAAGATTTTTTTAAAAAAACTTGTTTATGGTTTATTATTCTGTTCCCTACTCTCCTTGGCTGCTGAGCCATTTCTGGTTTGCCTTTCACTGCTTACCAATTCTTTCCTCCAGTTAACACCCCGAAACCCTCACATATATTTTTCTCTTTTCCTTAGTTTCTTTAAATCTCAGTGACTAATATATTGTCTTTTTTCTTCCTTCTAGCTCTTGGCTCTGGGTTGTTTTTAATTGGACCCTTGTTAACAGCTTCGTTGTTTCCCTGTATCCATACACAAAGCACAGCTGCATGCTCTTCCTCTCAACCACAGGAGGAGAAATCAGAAAACAAAGTCCCCCCGAGGGAGCCCAGCCTGCCTCTTCTATAACAAGCTGTAGCAACTTTTACAAAATGACTGCCTCTGTGCGCAGACAGCTGAGCTCTCTGAGACAAATCTGGGGCTTGGAGTGCACAGACATAATAATTACCAGAAATACATCACAAGCCCCTTTCCCAGCATTAATTAGGCCATTCCTAAATCACAAGGTGCAGCCTCTCTCTCACTCCTGACTCTCTGGGTACAAAAACTTTTGCTTTCTGTCATTCTCTCTTGGAACACTGCAATTTTTCACCCTTAAATTGTAAATGATAACACCTGCTGGGGCTCTTATTTGTTCACTCCTCTATCTATGGCTGCTCCCTGTGTGAGATATTACGCCCACACAGAGGTATGAAATATACAGTAGCTGTTTGGGAAACTTCTATATGAAAGATGCAGTGAGTATAAATAATGGTATTGTTCCAATGTACTTCATCTTGTATCTGACAGAACATGTTCAAGAAACTCCAGGAACACTATAAAGCTGATGGAGAAGTCATTCACACTTTATCAGTGTAGCTGAAAACAAATGAGCAGGACTGATCTGGACATCCTGTTTTCCTTTCACCACCAGAATGTATTTATTCCTCAAGTCATACCATATTCATATTTACTTTAATGATTCATAAACATCCCAGATTCCAGAAGCTTCTAATTAACTCATCTATTTAGTGTCATTAACAGATGCTCAGGGAGTGATTTATTGTGCAGTACTGGGTCACACTAACATATAAATCCAGCCAATTGAATTGGCAGGCAGTCTAGGTAAATATCTTCTGCTGCTGGTAGATGAGACTCCATCCTAAATTCAGCATTAATGCCCTGCAGACTGTGGCTGATGTATTGTTTTCTTCTATTACTCTGCACATGTAGCATACATTGTATTGTACAACACTGGTTATTTGCCTTTCTTTAAAAAAAAAAAAGATTATTGAGCTTCTGCCTAGGATTTGGGGTGTGTATTTATGCTGTCTGAGACAAGACGAAATCAATAGCCCCAAAAAAATTTTTGGTCAAGCTCCTTTTAGATTACCTCTGGCTTCTGTAGTTTCAAAACTGAAACCAGCCCCTCTAACACCCTAGAGCAAAACAATCCTAAACTTCATGTGAAAAGTTATATTGGGAACCCTGTCTCTAGCAGAGTTATGGCCACAACTCCAGACCTTTTATTGATAAATAAGGCAGTGGCTTTTTGGGCAGTAGATGGAGTGAACACCTATGGCTGCAAAGTTGGCTCCATGGGTACTCCCACCGTGGTGTTTCTCACAGGCCTAGGGATGCTTTTAGAGGTTCACACTGCTGAATTACCAGGGGGACTTGCCATGGTTTATAGCCTGGGCCAGCCAAACCTCACTAAAGCTGGCAGGCAGAGGCACCCGCAGGCGCAGCTCGCCGGCAGCCACGGCGACAGCCCGGCCCGGGCAGAGCCAGCCCGGCCGGCTGCGCTCGGTGCTACCGGGGCTCCCAGGGTTACTGAGTTAATCGTACAAATACAGCCATTTTGTATTTGTCGACTTTGGCTGCAGGACTTGCTTCACTTACAGACTAGGGTGGGCTTCCCTTTCGAATTTCAAAGTGGTAAAACACAAGGTCTGATTGCCTCTGCTTGTCTGCCTCTTATTGCCTCCCGCCTCTTGCCTGGGCGGGAGCTCTCTCCCAAAGCTGACAGACAAATTACTTACCAGGCTGGAGGAGAGATGCAGGTATCCAGCTGATAAATTTTGCAGTTTTGCTCTTAAGTGCTCACTCCCTTATTATTCCAGTTCTTCCCAATGGCAGTTGGGAAGAACCACAAGTCAGTTTGTGTTAAAATACTATGGAAACATAGGTAAATATTGTTTTAAATTCCTTAAGGTGGGAGTCATTAGAGGACTGTTAAAATATTCTTTTTTTTACAGAAATTATGTTTTTGTTTGTTCACAGTCTTTAAAAAAAGGTGTGTTTAAGCTTTGTATTTCAGTGACACTGAAAGGGACTACTGTAAATAATTAGGGTATTTTCTGCTCTATTTTTAAAAACAATATTTTTAGTAAAGTTACTGGGTTTTAATATACTTTTGAGTCAGAATGAGATTTTGATGGTGAACCAACTCTGGTATCTGCTCCAAGCTTTACTTACAGCAGTGATGTCTGTGGGTGGGTTTTGGGAGGGGGAAGGAAATATAAGCAATATTTATGGAGGAATGGGAAGCAAAACTACATTAATATGGGACTGTGCCCAAATAAGTGAAGGTATAGGGACTATGACAGCTTGAGAAAGGTGATATACATCAAACAAATATGCTGCATTAAGGTATTTCTAGGAGTTACTAAATTTCTCCTCAGGACTCACTTCAGCAATCAATGTAGGAACAATACCAAGATGAGCTTGACTGTTTTAAATTTCAATTAAAGCTTTCATCATGACTATAGCACTCTTTCCCCCTGCTTCTGTCTCCCACAGTCCATTCCAAAGATGCATATGGTGTCTCACACGGAACAATAGAGGCACAGTCTGCTCCTCGCAGCTGTGTTGTGAGGCAGGCCTGGGCTGGGGCTACAGCAGCAGTGTCCCTCCTGTGCTGTGAGCACAGCGCACACCGTGCACCTCCCTGTGCTGGCCAGGGGGAACACTGCAGACATGACCCCGCAGCGTCTGCTAAGACTGGCCAACTCCCATCATGCGAGCTGCTTTCTCAAACTCTGTGAAACAACTGTCCATATAAGTTGAAAAGCCAACAGAAAGCATCATACATTATAGCTGTGTACTCCAGACATTCAAGAACCTGTGCAGACAATGCATGAGAACTACTTTGCAAATGCATGGCACACAGGCTGAAGAATTGTTTAGAACACACAGCTTAAACCCATTTAGGTCAAGAAACAGAAAGCTTTTCTTTTCAGAACAAATGCAGTGAGAAAAGGTAAAAATCTGGTAAGATGACTGCGAACACTGTGAGAGCACACCGATGCCATAGCACGTGCTATGCTGCATATCTCTCTATTGTGTCATCTCAGTCACTCACTTCTGACTCTAATGCTACCAAACGTTTAAGGAGGCATAGGAAGCCATAGCTAAAGGAACTCAGTTGCTTCAAACAGTTTTGGAAACTCTCTCCTTGTGCTGCTTTAGGCTGGGTTAGCTTTCTTTGCAGTAGCTGTGTTTTTGGATTTGTGCTGGTGTTGGGATGTTTCCATTATTGCTGAGCAGTGCTTACACAGGGTCAAGGTATTTTCTGCTTCTCACCCCACCAGCATTAGGCAGGGGGGACACAAGGAGTTGGGAGGGGTCATAGCCAGGGCAGCTGATCCCAACTGATTCAAGGGATATTCCATACCATATGGCATCACACTCAGCATATAAAGCTGGGAAAGAGGGTGGGAGGCCATTGAGTGGAGTTTGTCTTCCCAAGCCACTATTACACCTGATGGAGCTCTGCTTTCTTGGGCATGGCTCAACACCTGCCTGTCCATGGGAAGTTGTGAATTAATTCCTTGTTTTGCTTTGCTTGTGTTTTGCATGCTTTGCATGGCTTTTGCTTTCCCTATTAAACTGTCTTTACCTTAATCCCCGAGTTCTGACTTCACCCTTCCGATCCTCTCCATCCCAATGCAGGGGAAGTTGAGCGAGTGGCTGCATGGGGCTGAGTTGCCAGCTGGGGTTAAACCACAACTCTCCTCCAACCCAGTTCTGTTCTGTTCATAACTTTACAGAACATCACCACAGGCAGCAGGGCCGGAGTCCCATCATCCTCATGTTTTGTTTTCCAGGACTCCTGCATGGCTCTGCTATACTGTGATGGCATTCTGTGTTACCAGTGCTTTGATTCAGCATTTCTAAGTTGCATTTTTCCTGTTAAAAATTAATAATGAACTACAGATGAAATAGGCAAGACTAGAGATGCTCTTACAATGTCAGGAATACCAACACAATTGAACACCCTTCGGGATTTTGTTAATAAATAAAGATCAACACCAAGAAACATACTGGTTCACATGGCACTTACAGAGAAATTTAGGCTGGACAGGGCTTTTGAGGGCATGTGGTCTCTTTGCAAGAGTTAACTTTTGCATTCCAACAATAGAGATAAATAAGCTATTATGTTATTTTAGATCAGTTTTATAATCTCTAACAGGCCAGTTGTAAAAACTAGTTTTATTAAGATTAGCAACCTTGATTTAGAAAGAAGTCTAATATCCCACCAAAATCCACATGAAAGCCAAGTAGGATTTCTGAAATACTGTTGTGTATCATGTGAATTTTGACACAAACCTAGATGCTGGAGAGAATAATGGAATATGAGGGTTCCTAAATATTTTGTCACAAATAACACTGTCACTAAATAACAGAATAAATTATTAGGACAATAACCTGAAAATGTTGAGATACAGTAATAAGCAGTACCACCTCATAAAAATAGATTTTAATATTAACAACTCAATTTCATATGACTGCATATTAATTTATCTTTTGTTTTCAAAGTTCAAACAATGTTCAAGCTCTGTGTTGTTTACAAAGATGGGTTTATTCTCCTTCATTCTTCTGCACTGACTCCATGGCTTCCACTTTAACTCTATTTCGTTTTCTTTTTCTTCTTTTCTTCTTTTCAGTAGAAGGCTCCTCACCCTCCTGTGTTTTCTTCTTTTTCTTCTTCAGACAGCTGAGAGGATTGGGGCCGCCTGCCCTTTTGCGTTTTCTTCTCTTTTCACCTTTTTGCTTTACTAGTCCTTCTTTTTCTTTAAGCTCCACAATACTTTGTTTTTGGTACTCTGGAACAAGCTGATCTGTCTGCAACTTTTGAACAAATGCCAAAGATTTAGGAGAAGGTTTGTCTAGCACCATAGTGTTCTGAATAATAAAGAGGAGAGGAATGCCAGGCTTTCTTTTCACTTTGTTTGATAAGTCTTGGTCCTGCAAAATTAAATACTTTAGTCAATATTTTCGGATTAAATGGTATTTGCAATTCAAATGCACCTACTTTTAATACAAAACTATGAAGATAAATTACATTATGAAAAAGATAAGAAACTTAATCTAGCAAATATACATGGCATCGCCTTTCAGAGCAACCTAAATTTCAATTTCTCTCCTGATTAGCTGTACTTCTGATGGAAAATTTATCAACATTTTCTTTTTTCCTGCATGTATATGCATACATACATTTTTTGAGTAAAAAGTCACAGTTCACTTGTATGCAGACCACCACACCACAAGAAGTAACATAATTTCTTCTGTAATAAATAATTTTAAACTCCTGCATCTTACATAATTATAAAGAATTCTACTGTAAACCATTTTATATATATTGTGCTTCATTTATACATGCAGTTCCAATAACAAACCCAAGAAAAAATCACCTTTCTTATTTGTATAGTCATTTATTCTTTAGTTCAGAATTTCTTAAGAATGAAGTTATACGGATGTTAACACTTAATTTCATTTTTCAGACTACTGTGCAAAGCAGTTCAGGGAAGGGGATGCACACACACTATGCAAATTAGCATTCACGAGTTGTTTTTTACATGTCAGTAGGTAGTCAGTATGTTTTGCACACTTTCAGCCAAACTAAGCAATATCATTACAAAGTAAAAAAAATCTAGTTGTTAAGAGAAAAGATTCCCTGCTTCACAATTAGCAAATACATTAAACAGCAAGTACGGCTTTACATGATTAATTCCCACAAACTATTTAAAAACCTCTTAATTGAGGTTACTGTAGGCTTCTTTATCCTTAGGTATAAAAGCATCACTTCAAAAGAAATGGGGATACATTTCCCATGAGCTTTTACCTGTGTAGCAATAAAGAAGTGATGCGGGTTGCCATCTTCAATCATGGAAAGCAAACAGGTTGAACCACTCACAGGATTCTTATGGTGAGAACAGTTTCGAACTTGAAATCTCTGGGCAATTAATTTTGCTCCATACAGTGCTTTCCCCAGTGATTCCAGTTCTTTTATAACACATCTGAAAACCAAGAGAGACAATGATTTTTAAACAAAAAACCCTCATTTTTTACAATAGCAAAAGGCTGATATGAATTACTTAGAAATGAGCAACACCCAGTTGTTCAGACTCTACGATTTGTAAATGGCACCCAGAACTCTGAAAGCAATAGCCCACCTGAAGACATCAGCAAGGCTTCCTTGGTTGTAAACATGATTAACCAGTAATAACATTAAGATATATTAAATGATTTAATACTAATTCACATCAGTGACAATGCTGAGTCCTTAAATTTATGTTCGGATACCACCAAGCATATGAACAACTACTTAACAAACAAAATTATTTTTAAAATTTAATTTATTTTAAAAATAACTAATTATAAAACTTTAGAATTTAATTTATTTTAAAAAATGGAAATAAAAGATCTGGGGAACAACAGGCCAGTCAGTCTCACCTCTGTGCCTGGCAAGATTATGGAGCAGATCCTCCTGGAAAGTATATAAGGCATGTGGAAAAGAAGTCAACTGGTGACAGCCAACATGGCTTCACTAAGGGGAAATCATGAAAAATATGGTGGCCTTCTATGACAGAGTTACAGTGCTGATGGATAAAGAGGGGAAACAGATGTCACCCAACTGGACTTATGCAAAGCTTTTCACACTGCTCCACACAACGTATCTTGTCTTTACAAATCCTTGTCTTTACATAGGAGGCGTGGATTTGACAGATGGATCGCTTGGTGGATATGGGATTGACTGAAGGGTTGCACTCAAAGAGCTGCAGTAAACAGCTCAATGTCCAAGTGCAGACCAGTGACGAGTGTTGTTCCTCAGGGGTTGGTACTGGGACCTGTTTGACATCTTTGCCAGTGACATGGACAGTGGGATCCAGTGCACCCTCAGCAAGTTTGCCATCGACACCAAGCTGTGTGGTGCTGTGACACTCTGGAGGGAAGGGACACCATCCAGAGGGGCCTGGACAGGCTTGAGATGGGCTTGTGTAATCCTTATGGAGTTCAACAATGCCAAGTGCAAGGTCCTGCATATGGGTCAGGGCAACTCAAGCACAAATACAGGCTGGGAAGACAATGGATTGAGAGCAGCCCTGATGAGAGTGACCTGGGAGGTGTTGGTGGTCGAGATGCTCAACGTGAGCTGTCAGTGGGAAAGCCTGGGCTATGTCCTGGGCTGTGTCCTGGGCTTCATCAAAAGCAGCATGGGCAGCAAGCTGAGGGAGGGGATTCTCCCCTGCTACTCCACTCTAGTGAGACCCCACCTGGCGGGCACAGTGAGCCAGCTCATTTCCCCAGCGAGGCTCTTTTCGTAACACTGAAGTGCTGTCTCAGCAACTCAATGTTCTGACAGCAGAGTCCATTCAGCTGGCCTAAGTGGAAGCTGGTTAAAATGACCAACATATACTGCTGAAAGAAGCAGCAAGAAGGGAAGTTTCGACATGACAGGAGTACAGTTTGGATCAAAGCAATTCCCAAACCTTTCACAACTAAGGACACAACTCAGTACTTTATACTGTTCAGAAGTGCTGGCCAGTTCCATACACTGTGCAAGAAGGCTGTGTGTTTTTTGAGCCGAGAGTATACATTTTCACACTTGCCTCCACAGTGGGCAGTTGGCTATTCTGTTACTGCAGATATACAATGTAACTGTATTTTTGTAGTTTAATATCTACAATATACATAATCAAGTAATAACAAAGGCAACTTGGAGGCAACTTCAGTACGTAGTGTGCATGCTTTACTTACACGTCTTTGTCTACCATATCCTCGTCCTCCCTTGCGAACAGCTACTTTGGAAACAACCCGGCCCTGGCAGGCTGCAGCTCCAGCCAGGCAGGAACTCCCTTCTGACCCAGGAGATCTCAGCTTGCCCCTGCTGTTACCACTTCGCCAAGCAGACGCTGCGGGTGGCAGGAGACCCACCCGGCCCTCCCTCACACAGCGGGGTCACCGCTGGCCCCGCGGTTCGTGCCGCCTTCGGAAAGGCAGCTGGGGGTGAGGGATGCTCCCGCCCTCCTGCAGCCACCCGCAGCCCCATTGCCAGCTCCTCCCCAGGGCCCGGCAGCGCGCTGCCCGCCGTACCGCGTGGTGCAGAGCTGCGCGGCGCCGCCCAGGTACCCGGGCAGCTGCTCCCGGATCTGGATCTTGTTGCGGAGCGCGGCCTGGCAGAAGGTGCCGTCCAGCAGCACCTGGAAGGGCTCGCGGAACTGGAAGTTGTGCTTGTAGAAGCCCATGATCTTCTTGGCGTGTTTCTGTCTCGTCCCCCCCATGGTGCCCGCGCCGCCGCCGCCCGCAACGGCCGCGGCTGCCCCGGAAGCTGCGCCAGGGCCGGGAGGGGCCTCGCCCGGGGAGCCGGCACCGGCCGGGGCAGCGCCGGGGCCTCGCCCGGGGAGCCGGGGCCGGCCGGGGGGAGCCGGGGCCCCTCCCGAGGAGCCGTGACCGGCTGGGGCCGCGGTGCGTGGCCGGAGAGCCGCGCCGCCCCCGAGGGTGCCGCCTGCCCGTGCAGCTCTGCACAAGGGTAACCTCAGGGCTGGATCATTGCACCTTGTTTTGCGGTGCTGTGCTGGCTCCGCCGTTTGCTAAGATCACAAATGCAGCGTTTCCTTTTTTTGCTAGTTCACTGTACTGATAACATTACAGTTGCTGTCGCAGGGACTGTAGCTTAATCACACATCAGCATACAGAATCAATTCGGTTGGAAAAGCCTTCTGAGGTCATCGAGTCCAATTTATGACCCAACACCACCTTGTCAACCAGACCATGGCACTGAGTGCCACGTTCAGTCTTTCCTTAAGCATCTCCAGAGAAGGTGATTCCACCTCCTCCCTGGGCAGTCGATTCCAATGTCGAATTGCCCTTTCTGTGAATAAAGTCCACCTAGTGTCCAATCTAAACCTCTCCTGGCACAGCTTAATACTACATCCTCTCATCCTGGCGCTGCTTACCTGGAAGGCTTGTGATGTCTTAGGAATGCTTAGTCAGTGCCCATTTATTTTTTTTGCCTGTATTAGCTACATCAATCTAAGTTCAATGTGTACAAAACTGAAGTTGAAAAGCACATATTCTACATGTTAATTATTTTTTTTTCCGTGACAAATTGCACTGCAATCTGGGGACACAGCTGTCACTGAAAAAGTGAGTGCACAAACACCTCCCTGTCCAACACAAAACATGAGCACACCAGACATCTGGCATTAAGAAACTGAACTTAATCCCCCTGTTTTAGGCAGGTAAGGGGATGTGATACCTTAACACCATCAAAATGATAATTGGAGACATCTATCTTGCTATGCAGTTTCCACAGGACACATCTTTCTGCCTGGGACAACTGTGCTGCAGGCAAAACCATGGCAAGTACCTGCCAGTTTATTGTAATCAGTCAGGCTGCTCTAAGGTCATTTAAGCAAATAGCCAGCTGTCATATTGACCTTTTCACTAGCAAATAGACATGGAAAATAAGTGCTTCCAAGCAAGTTAGTTAGTGTTATGAGAAACTGAAAAATAAAGGATTTTATCACTAGAAATTCAAATGTTTAGATGGGAAGATATTTTAAAGCACTTAGGATGAAAAGTGCAAAGAACAGGTGATTGAGAATATTTTCCATGGGATTCAAATGTGCTGTTGACAGTATTTTTCTGCCATTAAATCCTTCTTTCCAGCTGTCTTCAGGGGACAGTTGTGCATGCTCAAGAGTATCATGGACATACATGGATATATGCCTTATTATGACCTAAGTGATATGTTGAATTCATTATTTGACATAGTCTTATATATGAGTCTTTATTAAACTTCAGTCCTCTGGCTGATGTGTTTCCATAATGCCATGATGACCCAGTTCTCCTATCTAACTGCACAGTTTCATTAGTGAAAATGTTAGACAAAAACATTCAGCAAGACTCCAAAGTAAAACCTTACTAGAAAAATTATTTTTTCTTCAAGTAGGTTTTTGCTTGTTTATATTTGCTTCTGTATGTGTGTGTAATGACAACTAAGTAACTGCCCAAAGACAGGCAGTTATTCCATACTAAGAATTTTCCACATCTTACAGCTAGAATGAGTGATAACAGCTGCTATTACAGAATGGAGATAAAAATGAAAAACAAGTAAATGAAATCTTGAACTAGTTTTTGAACTAAGTGCAAAGTAAGATATAATTCAGAGTAGGGTGTTAAATACCATTGTACTGAGATACTGGTCCCCTGGTAACTTGTATTGTCACAGGTAAGTTGTAATGCAGTTGGTATGGTGGAATATGTTCAGAAGGCTGGCTAGCAGGCAAAACACAGCACAGATTTCTCCTTCTTCATTGGTCAGAAGATGCCATTAATTGGATGATAAACTACTTTCAGTACCATTATGTAAATTGTATTTCACTTCTTTGCAGTTCTTTTAAAATTTATTTTTAATAAATTTTAAATGTTAAAAACTTCTATAAGATTACTATAGCAGTGCAGAGAAGTAGTTCTTTCAGCATTTTCTTTCATATTTTGCCAGTACTTTGCATATACTAAAATTCACCATATTCCTTTCAAGTTCAATTCTTTTATTATTCCCATGAGCCACGTGTAAAGTGGATTTTTAAAAAAAATAAGCATAGGGATCTTATGAGGGCTGTCGAATTCAGACATCTTTGGTACCAGGGGTTTTCTGCTTCTGGCTGCTGAAATCCATCCACATACCATCCATCCTCTCTGGACCCAGCAGGATTCTTATGCTCCCGTGTGTCCTGGACAAGCGTGGCACACACAGGGGACACTGACAGAGCCAGCCAGTCAGACTGCCACAGCACACAGAACTCCACCAGAAATGACACATAATGGAAGTACAGAGAGTGAAGTCCTGCTCCCCCTCTCCAGCTGAACAGGACTGAAATGCCCAGGTGATCACTCACACACCCTCACTCCCTGTGCTCACCAGAACCCTCATTCACAAATCCCCATGGCCCCTCGGTCCATCCAATGCCCATGGCTGGACCCTGACCCTCCCGTGCATGTCTGTGTGTCTCCTCCTGCTCACTGGCTAGTCTCGTTTAAATCTGAAGCAGATTACACATCCACAGGATTGAATTCACTGGAGCAGGATATTTAGATGAGAAAGATAAATTAGAAATGAGCTTCATAAAAAGACAGGACTAGTTGCTGTGATCAGGCAGAGAGCTCAGTAAGGCAAATATACTGAATGCTGCTGGCCCCCTACATCTCATTTTCCCATGGGTCTTTCTAGATGCTCCCTGATTCTTCCTTCCCCTATCTTTGGCTGGTTCTGTGAGTATCCCATAGAAAGTTTTGCAGACTCCTGCTGATATCCCAGAAGTTGTTTTGCACAGTCCTAGACACCCCCTCAAATATCTTGTGTTACTCATGATAATCATGTTTTCCTATTCTTACCAGAGACAAAGGTCTGGCTGACTCTCTTCAGGGTGTCTTCCTGGGCAGCTCCTTTAACGGCCTCAAGTCTTCTGCTTCTCTCTCTTGCCTTTGTCACCACCTGCTAATTCAGCAATATTTGTGCACCTGTGTGTTTAATAGATCACTTGCCTTCTTGTTTCTAACATCTTTTATACTGAACAAACAAAATGAACCAGATGCTTTCACATTCCACATACCCTTCCAGAGACTGTCAGTAGCACAGCAAAGCTTGTCATAAAGCTCAGAGGAAGGTATGTCTTAGAAATTACTAGCCATTATATTTTTAATTAAAAAGTTTCATCAATTATCTGGCTGCACCAACAAAAGACTTGGAGTTTGGGATTTTGAGTGTTCTAGTGTTTGGGGGGTTTGGTTTTGGTTTCTTTGGATTTTTTTTAAAGTGAGTGTTTTATTGAAGAACTAACAAACCACTTGCATCTTCAGTACCTGCCTACCAGCAGTGTCATTGTGGTAGTGAGCTTGAGGAGGAATGTGGAGGTTGTTTAAACACTACCTTTATTAATGTGATTTGCTTTGTCCAAAGACAGGAAACAGAATTTGAAATTAAGAACTTCTTTTTCTGAAATACAAGTCCTTGTTTGCTGCTACTTGTAGGATACAAGTTTTTGGCTACAGTTCTGATCTGACAAAACAGTTCCTGTGTCTTTATCAATAATATTAATACCTTGTGGGTAAATAGACAGTATTTATGAAAAAAAGGTATAACTGAAGAAGTGGACCTTCTTTCTCTGTATCCAAAGTGGGAGAAGCGCTTCATGCTGAACTTCCCAAGCCTGTGCAGTGGTGAACCAGGCATCACAGGAAACCAGCCTTCACCAGGCACACTGCACACAAAATGTGCTCCAGCAGAGAATGAGCTCTCTGCAGAGCAGACTATGTCTTGGCAGAAATGAGTTCAGCTCTGGTTTTGAGTGCTAGGTAATGCAGTAGTAGAATTAAATAACAAAATTGCTGTGACATGGATTACTTGATGCAAAAGCTGTTCTTTATCAAAGAAGCTTTGATGTAGGCCTAGTAACAAGGATTTCCCTTAATAGCTGGCACTTGTCAAATGCTTGTAGCTTGTTGAGAAAATAGCTTCTGATTCTCCTCAAGTTGTCCTGTGTCAGGGCTTTTTAATCTGAATGTGTTGCTGTGGACAAATGTGCTCAGTGGTTATCTGCAATAAGTCTTAGCACCATGCTTAAATATGAGAAATTAACTGATTTACAAAAAGAAAAAGGTAAGGTTTTCAATTTCAAAATTTCAAAACAAAACTATAATAACTGCACGCCATGAAATGTTGGTGTGTATCTGAAAATATTTTCCTAGGTGTAATTTTTATTAATTTTTCTGAGGTATGTAGGCCATAGAAGAAGATTCAGAAGCATTTACTGCTAAATTTGTCAGAATGTATAATATTCATTGCTGGCCCCTCCTTTCATTGCCTTGGGGCTGATATTGAGCTTTTGAAATTTAGTCTTCATCATGTACATTCTTCTTTTACGGTGCCTATTTTTCTGATATTTCATGGGAATGCAGTATCTGGATTAATAATAACCATGGCTGTGACAACTTCTGTTTTTCCTTCATGGATTGGCATGATCTCAGTAGATGAGAATTTTGTGTATGATAAAGCTTTCTGCTTTTCTGGTTCTACTGTTACCATAATCTTTAATTAGAAAATTATTTCTGGCTTAAATACCATAACAGCCCATCACTGTATGTCCTACATTAACTATCTTTTAAATTGTGTATCAGAGGAAGCACACATTTGGTGCAGAGATCAACATATTTAGTTTCACAAGAGTAAGAAATAAAATACAGAGAATATCAATGCGTGTTTTGACTGCTTATAGTAGCACATATTTTGTGAATGCTCTGGAGAACAAAGATTTTGCAGGCAAATTTACCTTTCTTACTAGAGCTGAAAGAAATTATAGGGATGAAAATAATCAGTGGGATTCTTGACAGTTTCTCAAGTGTTGAACCAGCTTTGCTCTCTTTTTTGACCTTGAGCTAAATTCACATGAAAGATGAACAGAATCAGATATTATCCAATTTAACCAAACTTTCTGAATAGATAACACATCTCTGATGCACATCATTTAGTTCATGCAGCGTTTTTGGGTGATGCAGCTCTTTAAGACGTACATGTTGACCAGCTGGTTTCATGCTCCTGTAAGGACACACAAGGACATTGTTTTGGAGCAGCATTCCCTTCCTGCACTGTTCCTCAAGATCCACACCAGTCAGCTGCCATCCTGCACCACGTGTGCCATGCTACAGCACTGCTCCCCCTGTACTCAAGGGCTTGTAGAAGCCCTTGAAGGATGTAAAAGTGCCATAATGTAGAAAAAATAGGAAGTCTTAATGGAGTACCCAGGACTGGAATTGTTAAGTTCAGTTTGTGAATTGTGAAGAACACAGGAGAGGAAGATACCTTGCCAAACCCTGACTGTCCTATTCCTGACATGCCAGGTAGGTAGGGGAGAACAGAGTGATGCTTTACACCTCATCTCCTATTGTGCCTATTGCTTCATTGTGAGCAGAACATCCCTCTCCCCCTTTTTACTATTTCTGACAGAAAGTAAACATAAATCCATTTTAGTTCTCTTAAACACCTACATGGCCTTAGCTTGGAGATGACAGGAAGCTCGGAAGACATAAAACATTTTGGATTTTTGGTATGCTTATTTCCATTTCCTCAGTTCTTGTTCTCCTTACAGAAGGTTGTTGTATTCACCATGGGATGGCTTGTGTGTCCTCAAGGATCAGAAGGTTAAATTCATTAATTGATTTATTGATTAATTAATTGATTGTGAAGAGAAGGCTGAACAAATTGACATCAAAAGAGAAATTATATGGGAAGCCTACCTCCAACAATAAATTAACTTATGGCCAAAATTCTGATTTATGCCAGAGAACTCAATTCAGTTGCCTGAGATCCTATATGTATCTTTTCACCTCTTCACTGATTTCAGGGAGAATTCAGTTTACTGGGAACAGAGAAGTGGAATTTTTATAGTGTGGTAATAAATTATACATGCTCCCTACACTTGCATAATTTTCTAACTTGATACTCTAGAAAGAGTCTAGCTCTGCTTGGAAACATACAGTAACTTTGTGAAATACCTTGTCTTTGTTTTACAGGCCAAAATTAGCAGTTAAAATGTCTGAGTTCGTTTTATCAAATGCATTGTCAATTAGACAATTTGATCGTTAATTCCTTTGTCATTTTTTGGTTCCTGTTAGTTGTGTGCAAATGGGTTTGAGATGCTATAGTAAATGATCCATTAATAATAAAAAATAGCCATAAACACCTGAAACATAAAAATTAATAATAATAGAAGGTAATTAAAAACACTTATTGGAAAACATTTACTGAAAAAAGCAGAGAAAAAAGGTTAAACAGTGAAAAAGAACCCAAACTTTCCCAAGGGAAGAGCTTGTATTTTTTAATATTTCCTTCACGTGCAGAAATACCTTATGCTACTGTCCATTTTTTTAAATATAATGCTTCTACTTTTAGTCCAGTAAATGCTAAAAGGTTGCCTGTGTAAGAGCATGGCTGAAACCTTCCATGGCCTCTGAAACCTCCATTCTTACAGAAAAGAAATTGAATTTTCGAAGTTTATATTCTGGTCCCATAGTTCCTTATTGCATTTGATGTTTGTCCCTGGGGGTTTCTATGCTGTTGCAGCTCCCACTTTTACCATTTTTCTATCACTCCTGCACCTTATTACTTTCCATTTCCTACTTCAAATTAAAAAATAAAACCACAACAATAAAACCAATTCCTTCACTTTGATTGTCTTGAAGAAAATTAGGGAAAAAAAAGTGTAATAGACCTCAGCGTTAGTATCAATAAATTCTAAAATCACAACTAGCCTCATGAGAAATAATAGTAATTAAAAATCCATCTGCACAAAATGCCCACACATTTATGTAGCTTGATCTTAAATTTTCCCATTGAGCTCCTCTGTGGAAAGTAGTAAACACTGGATGAATACCTGACACTTCAGAAGATGATTATTTATCAGTGAAACGGAATGTTGTAGAAGCTGTAGAAATAAGTATGCAAAAGTCCTGACTTCAGTGAGTTGCAGCTGGTGATCAATGACATCTGAACAAACTGGGAATGGAGTGCAGCCTCATTTATCAGGGAGAACCTTCCCTAACACGGGTGGGTATGCCTGGGGATATTTTATTTCCTTGAGCCTTAAATTGCTGTGGTCAGCAGGACACAAATGGCTGAAACTTCTAAATTACACAAGGCTTATACACGAGGCTGTTTCCTGAGGCTGGAGCTGGAATTTGGAATTGCCCGCACAAGGCAGACAGCGCTGCTGAACGTAACTGCAGTTACAGGTTCTGTACAGTTACACGGGCATGCACCTGGCAAAACTGCATCTGCTGGTGAGACATGAGGGACCCTGCTACATCTTCTTCTGGCCCCCCTTTTTGGGGGGAAACAAAGGAAAGAAAATGAGCATTTAAGAGATCTTGTCTGTTCTATGGCTTTGGAAATGTTATTCATGGGTCTTCTTGCCATCCTTCTGTTTTCCCCCCACCCTGGGGGATGAGAGCTGAGTAGGTGTTTGGCTGTTGGCTGGGGTCAACCCACCACACATCCCTTCACAGATACACAGAGGGACCTCTTGTCATTAGGATTTTCACTCTCCCAAAGGGATATGAGAGTGGTCTGTAAATGGGAGGCTCCTATCAAAAGGTGTCCTGTGAATAAGAAACGGATTTCAAGAGGAGCAGAGGCCATGTCATGCATAGAATTATGAAAAAATAACTTTTTACTTGAATGTAAAGATTATGTACAGTCTTAAATTCACTACATTCCTTCCAAATACAAGCCTTACTTTACAAAGGGAAGATGTTAGATTCTTCCTTCATTTGTAAGCCGTGTACTGGCCTGCTGGGGCAGCGTAGGTATGTCCCTTTGGTGGCACACTGAAAGAGGTCACCAGTGTATTCATATAGAGATGTGCCACATGCCTGTGTTTCCCCATATTTGAAAGCTTAGGCCTGAATACCCCACCTCTTTCAAAGTACTGAGATTTTCTGAACTTGAAACTTCTGTAAACTGCAAGATATTACAAGGCAATTTTAAGTTTGTGTTAGGAGCATCTTTTGCCACTGAGTTTTGACGATTATTTTACTGGAAACAACTATTTATTTTTTAAACATAATTAATGTTGATTTAGGCAATTGTAGTTATTTGTGCAAGTTTGTATTCAGGGTGTTGTGGTGTCTCAGTGCAAGTACAGACTGCTATGTGTATCCTAAGCGACTCTTCCCTATTCCTCTACATTTTGTGATAATGCAATTAAAGTATTCATTATGCTTAGAAATACTTGGAATTGCTGAGAGGGCAGGGAAGAAAAACCCAGAATTCAGACATGACCCATTTAGCAAGTGTTAACAAGTCATTGCAGGCTAGCCCATCTCTGGTGCATGGTCTTAGCCTGCAGCACACACAAATGAAATTCAAGTCGGTTTAGCCCTTAAGGTACAGTCAGTCTGACTGTTTGGAAGGGATTATATCTTTGAAAGCTAATGAGATAATTTCTATTTAGCAACTCTAGTTCTGCTCATAGCCCTGATACAGTGCAGAGGTGCTTAGGGGGATATGGCACATCTCAGTTTCACCAAGGTTTTAACTCAAACAGGACTGGGAAATTAAAGGGTTTTGCTTGGTTTCAGCTGTCTTTTGATTTAGAGTATAATTTAAAAATGATTACTGTAGATTGTGCACTATTTGATTTTTCTAAAGTATTTTGTGATGTTCTGTGGTTTTCCTGAGTAGCTTGGGCAATGTTTCTAAAATTCTTCACACTGACATCCTTTTCGTGGCCTCCTTTTCAAGAAATCAGAATTTTCAATGGTGAAATTTTTTATGGCCTCTTGCCCCCAGTGATTTGGTGAGTTTTGTAACGTAGAAAGTTGATATTTGTTTTTCATTTTTCATGTTAATCATAATTAACAAAATTGACTCAATTATCCTGGCAGTGCATTAAGTAGTGAGCCCTATGCCAGTCCCTTGAATAGGGCTATTTGGGGTGCCCACAGCAACCTCTTTGAGCATGGTGATGTTCTGTGCTGTAGCTACTTGCTGGGGTTTTTTGGCGGGGATTTTTTTTTGGAGGGGGGGGGGGTTGTTGGCTTTGGGTTTGTTTGTTTGGTGTTTGTTTTTTGGTTGTTCTTGTTTTTTTTTTTTTTAATTATATTGACTTTTTGTTCAGAAACTTCACAGGCCAGAATAATACATTACATTTGTATTATCCCAGGAGTTTTCATTCTTTTTCAGATCCCTAAGAATTTGTTAGTGGTAAAGCACTGTGCATTTACTGTCAGAAGGTATGTTTTCCTATTTAAATACCCTTCAACAACATCTTTGAAGTATTCCACAGATCTCTAGCAGTCCATGGAAGGGAGCTGAAAATTACTATATTACTACAGTTCTGCTTCCTACTCTTAGTTTCCTTTAATTAAAGCTATTTCATCATATTTAGTTTAACAAGGGCAGGTGCCAGATTCTGCACCTGGGATGGGGCAGCCCTGGCTGTGTATAGACTGGGGAATGAGAGGCTGCAGGGCAGCACCATGGAAAAGGTCCTGGGAGTCCTGGTCTGTGGCAAGTTGAACATGAGTCAGCAGTGCCCTGGCAGCCAGGAGGGCCAACCCTGTCCTGGGGGGCATCAGGCCCAGCATCGCCAGCCGGGCAAGGGAGGGGATTGTCCCCCTCTGCTCTGCACTGGGGTGGCCTCACCTCGAGTGCTGGGGGCAGTTTTGGTCACCACAATATAAAAAAGATATTAAGCTATCAGAGAGCATCCAGAGAAGGGCCACGAGGATGGTGAAGGGCCTTGAGGAGATGCTGTAGGAGGAGCAGCTGAGGTCACTTGGTCTGTTCAGCCTGGAGGAGACTGAGGATAGACCTCATCAGAGTTTACAACTTCCTCAGGATGGGAAGTGGAGGGGCAGGTACAGATCTCTTCACCCTCGCGACCAGTGACAACACTTGAGGAAACAGCATGAAGCTGAGTCGGGGATGCTTAGGTTGGATACCAGGAAAAGGTTCTTCACCCAGAGGGTGGTTGGGCACTGGAACAGGCTCCCCAGGGAAGTTATCACAGCATGAAACCTGACAGAGCTCAAAAAGCATTCAGACAACACTCTCAGGCACATGATGTGAGGCTTGGGGATGTTCTGTGCAGGGCCAGGAACTGGATTTGATGATCCTGCTGGGCTCGTTCCAGCTCAGCATATTCTATGATGCTATGATTCTATTATATTTTAAATTAAAACTGGATATTTATGTGAATACAACAGCTAAGCGAAGCAATAATATTGAGTTAAACAATTTCGTTCTCTAGAAGAACTTCAAAAGACAATGCCAGTGAGAATGCACCCTTCAGTCATGGAAACCTAAGGGTACAACTCAAATTTTGAACACCTATGTGATGGCTGAGCTCGCTGGCCACAGCCACTGCCCCATGAAGCTCTGGGCTGTTATTGCATCAGCCTCTCTACAAACTGCTTGTAGAAAACACCCTCATCCCACTGCACTGCACTTCAGTCTCTCTCGGGCTCGAGGGATGTGTGACCTCGGTGATGCTGCAATTCTAAATTTCCCCTTCAATCTCCCTTGAAGAGCTTTTTTCCCAATGGAAAATGTAAAGTGGGATTCATCATACCCTGCTTTAGACATCTATCACGAGGTGTCCTTAGCAAAGCTGGGTGTCCAGATTTCTTGTTAGAGTCAATGCAGTTCTGGTCAGTGGTATCAGTGGCATTTAGGATATGATTTGCCTTGCTGGGATGATTATTATACTAGAGTATTTGCTTGAATTTGTTCCAGCACCAATGCAAGCAACTGATAGAGACTATTCTAAGTGATCGTTTTATAGGAACAGGCAAATGCTGGGTCTGTGTCTGCAGGCAAATACAGATACATTTTAATGTTGGTGTTGGTAAATAAGTTCCTCTCCTTTAGTTAGAAATTACTGTTAACTACATTGTTGAAAAGATAAATTTTTATGAAGTCACATATTTGGCATAGTGTCTGAACGGATTTGGGGGGTTTGGTAGGGCTGCGTTTCACAGCCCGTTGCATTTTCAGAAGAAATTGTAGGGTTTAAAATTAAATTAAAAAAAAGCCACAGAAAAACCCCATTCCTCAAATAAAACAGAGCAAGAAAGCAAAACCAACTGTTTTAATGCAACACAAACTCATTCCCGAGAACTGCACAAAAACTTGATATTTCAGGGATTTGTGTAATGTTAAGATTTTGCACTGATGCCTCGTTATTCATGCTCAGGACAGATATTCACATCACTCCATAGCAGTTTGCTTTTTGTAAAGATAATACACAAAGCTTTCAAATCTATTATCTCTTAGAAGTACCCTCAGCTCATGCAGGTTTATTAGGTGTAAATCCTTCCCCACGAGCAGAGTCTCCTCAGCCAAGCTGGGGAGCCCCCACTGCAGCGCAGGGCTGGCCCAGCAGCAGGGCTGGGAATTCAGGTCACTGTGGCATCAGAACTGCCCAAGCTGCCCACGGAAATGCACTGCTGGAAGTTCCTGGGCTGTCAGAAATGGTTTGCCAGGGGCCAACTGGCACCTGGACCAGGGCAGTTCCCCTCCACTTGGCACTGGTGAGGCCACACCTCAAATCCTGTGCTCAGTGTTAGGCCCCTCACTACAAGAAGGACATTGAGATGTTGGAGTGAGTTCAGAGATGGGCAATAGAGCTGATGAAGGGTCTGGAGCACAGCTCTGACAAGGAGCAGCTGAGGGAGTTGGGGATGTTTAGCCTGGCGAAAAGGGGGTTCAAGAGGGACCTTATTGCTCTCTACAGCTCCCTGAGAGTGTTGCCCAAACAGCTTCTTTCACCCGGTGTGCAGGAGGCCAATCCACATAGAATCAAGGTATTTGATTTATTTACAGTTCTGTGCAGCAAGAGGCATTGGGTGGCAAATCCACAAAGCCAGCACAATGACTACCAAAACTTTTCACTATTTATACATTTTAGCAAAGGCACTAATGTTCATTCCTTAGAAGTTACTTAGTTCTCTTATTAATTACTGTTCTATCTTCTATTGGTTCATGATTCTCTTGCTTCTTGTGTTAATTACTCTGCATGCTAAGTCTTTCTCTTCCTTTGAGGTGGTGGGTTTCTAGAGTTGGTGGTCATGGTTTCCCGCTGCCAGAATTGCCTTTTACCCAGTTGATGCTGATTCAGCACAGTTGCTGAGTTGTCCTTATTAGTTTCTTCCTTTTGTTGAGGGTTCTGCCAAATGTCCTTGTGGCCCATAAATTCTGCATTCTTTGTCCATTGTCAGTGGTACATCCTACTTCCCAAGCTCTAGCTCTGAGATCACTGAAGCATGTCCAGCACTAAACCTTAACAAGGCAACAAGTAACTTTTCTTTCTAATGCCTGGACATCGCTTAGACCTTGTTAGCTGCTATCTGATTCACAGATTAAGTCTCCTTTCTTGTTGATTAGGCTTGAAAGTATACAAAGATCAAACATCAAAGAATATACTTGCTTAAAAATTTTTTTACATATTTAATATTTTAGAACCAAAGAAGGTGGTAGCAAGTGAAGGTCAGCCTCATCTCCCAGGCAACTAGCGACAGGATGACAGGGACTGAGGACATGGCCTCCAGCTGTACCGGGGAAGGCTTCNTTCAATCTCCCTTGAAGAGCTTTTTTCCCAATGGAAAATGTAAAGTGGGATTCATCATACCCTGCTTTAGACATCTATCACGAGGTGTCCTTAGCAAAGCTGGGTGTCCAGATTTCTTGTTAGAGTCAATGCAGTTCTGGTCAGTGGTATCAGTGGCATTTAGGATATGATTTGCCTTGCTGGGATGATTATTATACTAGAGTATTTGCTTGAATTTGTTCCAGCACCAATGCAAGCAACTGATAGAGACTATTCTAAGTGATCGTTTTATAGGAACAGGCAAATGCTGGGTCTGTGTCTGCAGGCAAATACAGATACATTTTAATGTTGGTGTTGGTAAATAAGTTCCTCTCCTTTAGTTAGAAATTACTGTTAACTACATTGTTGAAAAGATAAATTTTTATGAAGTCACATATTTGGCATAGTGTCTGAACGGATTTGGGGGGTTTGGTAGGGCTGCGTTTCACAGCCCGTTGCATTTTCAGAAGAAATTGTAGGGTTTAAAATTAAATTAAAAAAAAGCCACAGAAAAACCCCATTCCTCAAATAAAACAGAGCAAGAAAGCAAAACCAACTGTTTTAATGCAACACAAACTCATTCCCGAGAACTGCACAAAAACTTGATATTTCAGGGATTTGTGTAATGTTAAGATTTTGCACTGATGCCTCGTTATTCATGCTCAGGACAGATATTCACATCACTCCATAGCAGTTTGCTTTTTGTAAAGATAATACACAAAGCTTTCAAATCTATTATCTCTTAGAAGTACCCTCAGCTCATGCAGGTTTATTAGGTGTAAATCCTTCCCCACGAGCAGAGTCTCCTCAGCCAAGCTGGGGAGCCCCCACTGCAGCGCAGGGCTGGCCCAGCAGCAGGGCTGGGAATTCAGGTCACTGTGGCATCAGAACTGCCCAAGCTGCCCACGGAAATGCACTGCTGGAAGTTCCTGGGCTGTCAGAAATGGTTTGCCAGGGGCCAACTGGCACCTGGACCAGGGCAGTTCCCCTCCACTTGGCACTGGTGAGGCCACACCTCAAATCCTGTGCTCAGTGTTAGGCCCCTCACTACAAGAAGGACATTGAGATGTTGGAGTGAGTTCAGAGATGGGCAATAGAGCTGATGAAGGGTCTGGAGCACAACTCTGACAAGGAGCAGCTGAGGGAGTTGGGGATGTTTAGCCTGGCGAAAAGGGGGTTCAAGAGGGACCTTATTGCTCTCTACAGCTCCCTGAGAGTGTTGCCCAAACAGCTTCTTTCACCCGGTGTGCAGGAGGCCAATCCACATAGAATCAAGGTATTTGATTTATTTACAGTTCTGTGCAGCAAGAGGCATTGGGTGGCAAATCCACAAAGCCAGCACAATGACTACCAAAACTTTTCACTATTTATACATTTTAGCAAAGGCACTAATGTTCATTCCTTAGAAGTTACTTAGTTCTCTTATTAATTACTGTTCTATCTTCTATTGGTTCATGATTCTCTTGCTTCTTGTGTTAATTACTCTGCATGCTAAGTCTTTCTCTTCCTTTGAGGTGGTGGGTTTCTAGAGTTGGTGGTCATGGTTTCCCGCTGCCAGAATTGCCTTTTACCCAGTTGATGCTGATTCAGCACAGTTGCTGAGTTGTCCTTATTAGTTTCTTCCTTTTGTTGAGGGTTCTGCCAAATGTCCTTGTGGCCCATAAATTCTGCATTCTTTGTCCATTGTCAGTGGTACATCCTACTTCCCAAGCTCTAGCTCTGAGATCACTGAAGCATGTCCAGCACTAAACCTTAACAAGGCAACAAGTAACTTTTCTTTCTAATGCCTGGACATCGCTTAGACCTTGTTAGCTGCTATCTGATTCACAGATTAAGTCTCCTTTCTTGTTGATTAGGCTTGAAAGTATACAAAGATCAAACATCAAAGAATATACTTGCTTAAAAATTTTTTTACATATTTAATATTTTAGAACCAAAGAAGGTGGTAGCAAGTGAAGGTCAGCCTCATCTCCCAGGCAACTAGCGACAGGATGACAGGGACTGAGGACATGGCCTCCAGCTGTACCGGGGAAGGCTTCGGTTGGACATCAGGAGGAATTTCTTCACGGAAAGGGGGATGAAACGCTGGGACGGGCTGCTCGGGGAGTGCAGTCCCCATGGCTGGGAGTGTTCAGGAAACGCCTGGACGTGGCACTCAGTGCCGTGGTGTAGGTGACAAGGTGGTGTTCGGTCACAGGTGGGACTGGATGACGTGGGAGGTTTTTCCCAAGGTAAATGGTTCTGTGGAGAGGAGGGCTGGCAAGGCAGGGCAGGGCGGGGCAGGGCAGGGCTGGCAGGGCAGGAGCCGCTGTCTCGGCCGCCCCACGCCGGAGGAGCCGGGGCAGCACAGGGCACTCGGCCCGGAGCAACGCCGGGCCCCTCGCGCGCCCCGCCGCGTTCCCGCCCGGCGCCTTTTGTCCGCGCACCGTCCCGGCCGGGCCGCCACTTCCGGTNACAAGGTGGTGTTCGGTCACAGGTGGGACTGGATGACGTGGGAGGTTTTTCCCAAGGTAAATGGTTCTGTGGAGAGGAGGGCTGGCAAGGCAGGGCAGGGCGGGGCAGGGCAGGGCTGGCAGGGCAGGAGCCGCTGTCTCGGCCGCCCCACGCCGGAGGAGCCGGGGCAGCACAGGGCACTCGGCCCGGAGCAACGCCGGGCCCCTCGCGCGCCCCGCCGCGTTCCCGCCCGGCGCCTTTTGTCCGCGCACCGTCC